>CATIWQ010077038.1:0-19047 GCA_949673415.1 Euphorbia schlechtendalii | reverse complement strand
TATATTTTCCATCTATTTTAAGAGTTTTAATGAAAGAAATAGAGTGTAGATATTCGTAATTCAATTCATTTTTAAGGTTGGATTAATTCAAGACTATATATTCTTAATGTAATATGTCAATTTTACATGTACATGTACCTCTAACTATTCTCTTAGTTATTTTTTGTTATGTTATTGCATATAACTTCACTTTGGCCTCTAACAACTATGGCCTAGATTGATCTTGTGGGGCATTATCTTATCTGCCAGGGTTTAAATATGCCATTTGATGTGGAGTTCTTCGGGCAGATAGCCTCATTGAGGAAGACTAATGAAGACCACTATCATTTTGCTCATAGGGACGGGTTCTACAAGTTCAAGAATAAGATGGACTCAGTGAAGTACTTCATATTTATCAAGCAAGAGGAACGTCATCTTTCCCCACCGAGTGGAATTTAGAAAAGAATGGTGCCTACAACCCTACCAGTAGGGGTGTTCATCGGTTGGTTCGGTTGAATAACCGAACCGAACCAAATAAACCGACAACCGAATGATTAAAAAAATACAAACCGAAACCAAACCTAAGTAAAAAAGCAACCGAACCGATGTATTAGGTTCGGTTGGTAGGTTCGGTTATTTTGGTTTTGTTTTGTTTATTTTTCCTATTATTTATCTTTACTAATTCTTACTATAATCTTTTGTTATGCACATTAATTTACTCTATTTTCTAAAAAAATTTATAAATTGAAATAAAAATAAGATTTTTCCAACTTGTTAGTAAGTACTGGACTTGTAAAATAATAATAAAACAAACTAACATCCATTATTAATAAGCAAATTTCAACTAAATGAGAAACAAAATTTTTGGTAGGATCAATATGCTAAATGCCCTTACATAATATTTAGTATTAGTGTTGTAAGTGGCGTGGAGATTGAGGCAGCTTCGGTATAGATTTTATTGGTATTATATATTGTTTAATTGTTACGTAAAAAAATGATATTATAATTTATAAAAAATTAGTTTTTCATAAATATTTTCATTAATCGGTTAGTTTGGTTATATAGGTTTATTATTAACAAAGACCGAACCGACCAAAATCACAGAAAATCTATAAAATCAATAACCGACACCGAACCATTTAGACCGAATAACCGAACCGAAAATCGAATTACATCGGTTCGGTTCGGTTTTTGAACACCACTACCTACCGGCGTAGATTATAGGGTAGAAGCGTTTTAAGCCTTAGGATAAATGTGCGTCGGTGTCAAAATATTAGTTGGGCGATGGCTAGGATCATTAGAATAATTGAGCCTGGCCAGCCGAACCATATTTATTATCCTGAGCCTGAAGTGTTTCCAGGTATGCTTATCTTTATTTTCTTTCATTTATTTTCAGAATGCTTACATTCCACGACCTTAGCGTACTTAAACAGACCGCAGCCAAGCAGTCTAAGGATCACAAGCGATCCAATGAGAGAGAGGAGGCTAAGCTAATAAAAGGTTTGGTTGATGCAGTGCCCGGAAGCCGGGGTCCAGATCCTCAGAAGAAGAAGAGGAAACGCAAGGCGCAGGAGTTGAATGCCACCCAGGGATTCCAAGATGAGCCGCCTCATCCTTTTGCAGCAGGAGAGACTCCTCTCGAGCCGATAAGGATATATATTAGTTTTGTGTTTTCTTATTTCATATTTTGTTTCTGACTCTGTCCTTGTTTTAGGAAAACAACTTGGATGTTCCAGCTTCCTCCACGAAGCAGGTTAACTCAGGCTCCATCCATGAAGATCCTCTACTCTTGGCTAGCGTCGATCTCTCCTATTATTCTTCTCTGGTCTAGAACGTTCTGAGGACGATCCTTCCTTTTCCATTTGAAAAGGATGAGTTGGAGGCTCACTCAATAATGCAGGCATCAAGGGCAATGTTGACGTTGAGTTCAGAGGTTTGTTTTCACCTTGAGTCTCTTTTTATTTCTGTATGTATTTTCCTTGTTGCCTTAATTTATATGCGTAGATGGCGTACCGGGTGGCTGTTCTTTGCGAGGAAGAGAAGAGATGTAGACTGGTTGGAACGCACCCTCCAGCTAGCTAATCAGGAGTTGGAGAAAACGAAGAAACTCCTTTCCGAGTTTGGGGCAGCGAAGTAGAAAGTCGAGGCGAACATTGTCGAGCTGGCTAAGCGAGTTGAGGAGTTAGTCAAGATGGTTGAAGAACTTGGCCAAGCTAGGGACAATCTCCAGGAAATGGTGTCCAAATATGAGGAAGACATCCCCAGGGCGATTGATAACTACAAGCAAGGGATGATTGACCTCGCCTTGGATGGCCGTGAGTTTGGCCGAAGGGTTTTCCTGACTTGCAAGAAACTTCACCTGAATCTCCTTGATAATTTGATTGCAGGGATTAAGTTCCCCAACGAGCTGGATGAGGAGAAGGAGACCATCTTCGAGGATGACGTCCCGAATAAGGATGGTGATGGTCCCTCTTCAGTTGCTCCAGGTGAAGGTGTTGAGGGAGGCAGCGAATAGTTTTTCTTTTTAGTTTTCTTTCCATTTTTGTAATGATATTTAAGCCTTCGTGGCTTTTATAATATATATGTTTTTGTCTTGTCAATCTTGTCTTCATTTTGACTTAATTTTGTGTTTGCTAAAAATGATTGGACTTTTATACCTTGTTTGCGCAGCCTAGATTCATGCTTAATTATATAGCCCATTATTCCGTCATTTCGTTACTTTATATATATAGTTTTTGTAGGTCTTAATTGTTTAAACCGCCTATATTTAATTGTATGGCCCAATAATCAGCCATTTCATTATCGCACCTTTCTTGTAAGGTTTTTGTAGGTCTTAAGTGTTTGAGCCGCTTATATTTATATAGCGCTTTCCATTTAAAGTTTCACCGTTTTAGTGATATCCGTGCAATCTCAAAGTATGATCCGTACCTAAATGTGCATGGTTTAAATAAGTTGCTTTTATTGAAAATAGCTAAAAAATTACAACCAAGAATTCTTTGCATCCGGTTATCTATCTCTTATAGGGGGCTCTGCCTAGTTAAAATCTGCTAAAGGAAAAAACTCAGTGGGAAAAAATCCTAAGGAAGGAAAGAGTACGACCGCCTTGAGTTGTTTGTAGTGTAGTAAGGTCGGAGTTTGGAAATGTTCCAGGTCCTTGGGATTTCTTTATCTCCCATGGTGCACAGCTTGTAGGGGTTCGGCCCAATAACATGAGATACTTTGTAAGGGCCTTCCCAGTTTACTCCTAGTTTACACTTTCCTTCTCGAACCTGTGAAATGGTGGCATCTTTAACAACCAGGTCACCTTCTTTCAGGCAGACTTCTTTGACATTTCTATCATGATATTTGGCGATTCTAGCTTTGTAGACTACCATGATGATGTAAACCCTTTCTCTTGCAAGTCTTCTAGATGGTATCTCATGTTGATGTCATTTTCCTTCTCGGTATAATATGCCAGTCGGTCAGAGGTTGAATTGATTTCAATGGGAAGGACCGCCTCGACTCCATAGGGAATTGAAAAGGGGGTTTCGCCTGCTGATGTCCATGGAGTGGGTTGATACGCCCATAGAATGTTTATGAGTTTGTCAGGTTAGACTCCCTTTCTTTCTATTACCCTATTCTTGATTTCTTGTCCCGATGTTCTGTTTGTTATTTCCGTTTGGCAATTTGTCTGCAGGTGAGCCATTTTGAAATAGTTCTCCATCTTAAGCTCCTTGCAAAAGTCTTGGAATTTGTTGGATCTGAACTGTCACATTGTCCAAGATGATTTTATGCGGTACCTCGAACTAGGCTATGACCTTTTTTCGGACAAAGTCAAAAATCCTCTCTAGGGTAATTGTGCTGAGAGCTACCGCATCGACCCATTTTAAGAAATGGTCGATTGCTACTAGGATCCATTTTCGTTGGCCGCTCACTTCTGGTATTGGCCTTGCTATGTCAATTCCCCATGTTATGAATGACCAGGCGATCAGCACGGGTCATTAAACCGCATGGGGTACGTGTGATTTCCATGCGTGTATTTGACACTGATGATAAGACTTGAGATAAGTCTCTGCGTCCAAATCCATGTATTCCCAATACATGTATTCCCAATAGAACCCTGCGGGGCCAGCTCTTCTTACTAAAGTGGTGGCCGCTTTGTGACACGCAATCACCTTCAAGTAAGTCTTGTAGAATTTTTGCTCCTTGAGCCGTCACACATTTTTTCTAGACATTGGAGTATGAATTCCTATATAGCTCTTCATTCATTAAGGAGAACCGCATTTGGTAGCTTCCATCTTGTATTCTGGTAACTTGCTGGTGGCCAGGTATTCGTAGATCGACTTCATCTAGTCCAAGTCCTGTTTTTCAACCAACAAACTTGTGTTCGCCTCGCTGTTGTTTGGGCTGTTAATTACCTCGTATGGGCATTTGAGGTTTTTCCATTCCTCGTTGCACTAAGCCGACTTGGCTAAATCATCCGCCTTTTCATTTTCCTTTCTGGGGATGTGTTCAATTTTCCAGGTACCTAGTCATTTCCCTTTGATTCCTTTTCTCTATCAGACTTCTTACTTTGGCGAGGTACCTAGTCATTTCCGCATCTTTTGTTTCAAAGTTCTGGTTGATCTAATTTGCTACCAACCTTGAATCGCTTTTGAGGAGCAACCGGTCGAGTGCTATCTCGCAGACTAACTCTAGCCCCTTGATAACCGCCTCGTATTCTGCCAAGTTGTTGGTTGCTGGAATGGCGAACTTGGCCGCATATGAGAATCACATATTTCCTGGGCCCCTTATGTATATGCCGACTCCGGCCCCTTCTTGGGATGAGGCTCCATCTACCAAGATTTCTCATTCTTCAATTTTAATTTCTTTTGCTGGCTCAAGCCCTTCAAATTTTACAAAGAAATCCGCCAATACTTGTGCCTTCATTGTGCTCTTGCCCTAGAATCTTATGTCATGTTCTCTTAGCCGGATGACCCATTCGGCTAATATTTCGGATGTCTCTGATCGTTGTAAAACTTTCTTTAGCAGGAAGTTGGTCCTCACTACTACCATGTGCGCTTGGAAATAAGACCTCGGGCAGGTAGAAGCTGATATCAAGGCCTAGGCAAGTTTTTCGATCCGGGGATATCTATGCTTCTCGTCTATGGTGACCAAATACATGTATAGCACATCATCCGCCTGGGGTCTACTTAGCAATGATGGCTTCCCCAGGAATTTCTTTTAACTCTTCGAACGCTTGCTTACAAGATTGATCTCATTTGAAATCATTATCCTTCTTCATACCTTGTAGAACGATATGCATCTTTAAGCGGTGAAGGATACGAATCTGCCTAAGGCTTTGATTCTCCCATTTAATTGTTGGATGTCGTTTAGAGTCCAAGGTGGCTCCGTTTTCAGAATCGCCTCAATCTTTTCCAGACTCGCCTTGATTCCTCTATTTGAGATCATGAATCCCAGAAATTTTTCACCCTTTATTCCAAACGTGCACTTCTCAGGGCTTAGTTTTAATCGGTATTTTTGAAGGATTTTGAGCGTGGGAAGCTTCGTCCCTGCTTTTTATAATCATGTCATCTACATAAACTTCCACCGACTTCTCTTTCTCATCTTTAAACATGTCATTGACCAGCCTTTGGTATGTTGCTCCGACATTTTTCAGTCCAAAAAAGCATTACAGTGTAGCAGTATGTGCCTTTGTGGGTTATGAAAAATGTATTTTCGTCATTTGCTGGATTCATTGGAATTTCGTTATACCCACACTTCGCTTCCAATAAAGAATAGACTGTGTAGCCTACCGCTAAGTCTACTAATTGATCTATGCTTGGGAGTGGGTAGTTGTCTTTTGGAGTTGCTTTATCCAAGTCGGTGAAGTCTTTGCACAACCTGTAGGCTCCACTCGACTTTTTTACCAGCACTACGTTGGATAGCCAGATAGGGTATTGAACTTCTCTAATATGTCCTATCTTTAAGAGTTTAGACACTTCTTCTATAGCTTGTTGTCTTTCTGGCGTGTGTTTCCTCTTTTTCTAAAATACCAGCTCCATGTTAGGGTTTAAGTTCAGTTTATGCTGCATTACTTCAGGTTTGACGCCTACAAGATCCTTCGAGAACTAGGAGAAGGCATGTTGTTGGTCTGTTAACACGCAAATGATTTTTGCCTTTGCATCATTACTAAGGGCTTTGACTGAGAGATGCATTGAGTTTGGGACTATTTTCCTCTTAGTCATAGTATTCGCCCCTGTTGAGCCACCTCGGCTTTTTCGCCTCCTATCATCATGTCGGGATCTGTCATCCTTCTTTGCATCTCTCCCTCAACTTTCTCTTCTCTGGCTGAAGTATCTCATCTGCCGGTATCAGGTCTTTTACCTTGCCTAACATTTGTTGTAAGCTTTTCGGATGCCCGGTTAAGATGGCGTTCCTCAGGTCCCTATTTCTTGTGCCCTGCAACATTGCATCCTAGGTCGTGCTGAAAATCTAAATCTCTGATTTCCAAACAAGCTTCGTTGAAAAGGTTGTAATAATCACGAAGGCTTTCTTCTGGGCCTTGTGTAATCTTATGTAGGCTTCTTGTTACGAGTCTGGCTAGAGCGGAGCCTAAAAAATGCTTTCAAAATGCATCGTTAAGCTTATCCCAATTACCTATGGAGTTGGGAGGAAGTGATGTAAACCATTGGGCGGCTGGTCGCCAAGAGTGGATGAAAAATATATGCATATATAGGCCTCCGTTGCACCTGCCATTTCCTTCCAGTTTCTAGAATCACCCGCGTGATAATTCGGATAATCTTTTCCTGTGTATTTCTCAAAAGAAGGTATGTAAACAAGTTGAGGTGAGGTTTGCTCGAGGATGTTCTTTTTGAAAGGTGAAAAGTTTATTTTCGAGGTTGCCTCCTGGTATGGCACTACTAGTTTTGCGAAAACCTTTTTGGCTTTCTTTTCAAATTCCGGATCATCATCTTCCTCACTTTCCACCTCAACGGGTCCTTTAGCCCTATTTGTTCTTTGGACTAGTTCAGGCGGCGCACCCATCCCCAGCCCTTGAATGGCTGCCAATGTCGGCCCAATAACTCCGGGCTGTATGTTTTCATCTTTCATGGTGCTATTAATCCTTAAAGCAGGGATGGTTGTGAGGATTGGCCTGTTGAAATTTGACCCAAACTTGGCTGGGTGGTGTCTTCAACTCGAACTATTGGCACGGATCTCGATAATGATGCGGGCTTTGCGAAGGGGATGGATGGGGTGATGGCTAGAATTTTTGCCTGACTTGTAGGATTGGGGCGGCATGTGCCCTCTAGCTGCTTTTTCGAAGTCCTTCATCAGGTTGGGCGTTGTTTCTCGCCTAGATATGATCAATCCAGCCTTGTTTAGGTCTCCATAGATGAAGCTCGAGAGTAATGCGTGTCCAACATAGATCTCCTATAAGTTTCCAACTCATCCGGAGTGATTTTATACTTATGCTACAAGTTTAGGAGAGGATTTCCCTCTTCCGTATGTCCACCGCTGTCTGGGCCGCTAGCCGCCACAGATGGTGGTATTATAGTGGAGGTCATCGCGTGGTGGGATGAGCTATTGTTCTAGATCGGTCATTTTCCCTTGGTGAGGTGTTTGGACCTCCGCCTATACCTTCATGGGCCATGGTGTTCCTTTCAAACTCTGGAGATTTTTTGGTCATCGGGAAGTTCTTTGTTTGAACTGAAATTCTTACCTAAGCAAGAAAAATCAATCCACCACCACACCAATGAAGAATTAGTCCTGGAACATGGTTCCACGCGCTAACTCTCTAACTGAGATTGACTCCTTTATATTCCTCTAACTGAACTTTGATGCCTCTTTGAATTATAGTAGTTAAGGTGCTGAGGCGCACTCAAGGCGCAAGGCCGCGCCTTGGGCTTTTTAGCCACCTAGGCGCGCCTTGGGGCACTCTAGGCGTAAAATTTAGCCTAAAACCCCTAAATGCGCAAGGGCTCGCCCCGAGAGCCTTGACTACTATGCTTTGAATGCTAGTAGCATTCACACTTATAGAGAACCTGAAGCTTCACAAAAGTGGTAGCAAGTCTCGCAAAATTTGGTTATCTTATATTTGAGTCAAACGTCTTTTATTTTGTTTGTCGAATATCAGAAGATTCAGAACTAAATTGGTAGCATGATATACTCTGTTAGTACTACATTGGTAGCATTTAGATCAATTTAGCATGCCATAAATGACTAATTTGAATTGATGCTTTAAATTGGTAGCATGTCTTCAAGATATTTTTCGTCCCTTTCACCAAGAATTAGATAAGTTCGACGCTAGTTTGGGCTCTTTTTCTGCAATGTAAGATCCAGAGTATTTACCGATACAGGGAGCTATGATCATTTCTGTTTAATTTACTCTTGTTTCTTGAAAATTGCAGGGTTGTCATCATGATTTTCAGTTTTCGTACTTCAAACAAATCACATGAAAAAATGGAAGAAGTAACAGACAGCCATTAATCGAAAACCTACCCCTAAAAAGCAATTTTCTCATGGTACAGCCAACTAACTCAAAATCTTGCTTCAATCAACACAATAACATGAGAAAAAGAATAACAAATAAAAACTTACAGAAATAAGAATCCAAAAATCAATGGCGATGCCGGTAAAGTGACGAAGTGGCAAAGCTGGAGCTTGATTGTGTTGAGAAACGAAGAAGACGTGGAAGAGCGGGCGGGGACGTAGAAACAGTAGAAAAGAGTTTTACGCTTTGGGAATGTTTTTCTGAAACATTTTCCTTTTTTTTATTAGTAATTTTAATTTACTAACACAACATTTTCATTAAACTAAGCGATCACCGAAAAATAAGCAAAATATTTTCTTGCAAACAGGGTTTAAGGAATAGATGATTTAGTGTTTATTTCGATGTGCATAGTGATTTAATGGTAATTATGAATAAAGTAATGAATATTTTATTGTAAGTTTAATTTTGTATTAATTAAGTTTCATTGTGTTTGGGTATCAATTAATAATTTGAGTAATAAAATTCAAGTGTCAAAAACACCATATGCTAATTATTTTTTTTAATAAAGTTAGGGTCAAGAAGAAAGAAGCGAGGGTGATATTAGTCCCTCAATGCCAACGCCACTTATTAGCCCACACCCGAAGGCAGGCCGGGGTGCAGCATCAAAAGGGACCCGCCCTTCCCCACTCCAAACAACCCCCCTAAATTTTATTTAAATAAATCGAAATGCAAATTGTTCGGAAAGAAAAGAAATAAAAACAAAAGGCCTAAACAACAGGCTAGTCTATCGAAATCTGTAGTTACTAAGACCATTATGGTCATGAAATAAAAATCCTCGGCAAAAATGTGGGATTTATGACCAGTCGGTTGTGTCTTGAGAGATTCCACCATTGTTTGCTAACAAGTCCGCTATCATATTTCTCTATAAATGTGAGTCACCAAAATTCTCATGTTTTGTGTTAGGCTCAAACAATCCAAGCAAGCTGCTCGAATTTGCCAAGGAACCCTTGAGGTTCTTGAGCAAAATGTATGAACTACAAAGGAGATTCCAATCATTCTCCTTTGCTTTTTTGATTGTATAAATTATAGATTCGAGCTCAGCAACAAATGCGAATGTGTTTGGCCTGAAAAAAGAAAAACCAAAAATAAAATCTCCGTTAGAGTTCCTAAAAATGCCACCACATCCCGACAGGCTTGGTGCACCATCCGACGAAGCATCCGTATTTACTTTAATCCAATCTTCTGGTGGCCTAATCCATCTCACTTCAATTGTTCTTAGAGCTCGATTTAATCTCGGGGTAAGCCTTAAATTGTGCAATATGTTATTCTCGACTACTGAGTTCCAAACCATGCCAAAACTGATCCCATCTGTACGTCTTAGAATCTCCCAAAGCTACTGGAGTGAGCGTGATACATTAGGTTGCCTGTCATCAAAAGTGCAGCCATTTTTCTCATGCCAAATGAGCCAAATTATATTGATTATTACTGCATTCCACGAGGTTTGAAGTTGCGGGCTGAAATTGTGCAAAAACGCAGCCTTAAGCAACTCATCAATGCCCAAATTAGTTGCAAAGTTTCTGTCGAAGAGTGATTGAATTGCAGTCCATAACGAATGCGCGAAAACACATGTAGTGAACAAATGATCTCTATCCTTGGAATGAAATTTACAAAGGCTGCAGCACTAAACTATATCGATTCCTTTACGAGAGTGAATCATGGGTAGAAATGTATCCCCGAGCCACCTTCTAGCAGATAATAGAGTGAGATGGAGCGATCGACTTATGCCACAATTTTCTAGAGATGAGGCAGATAGCAAGTGGGGGTTGCAACCATTGATAAAATAATTTAACCGTGAAATTTTTGCTGCTGGCCGGCCTCCAAAAACACATGTCCATTTGATCACCAATTGATTTTATACCTCAGATATACTGCTGCAAATTGGCTGAAATAATAGATGGCAGATTCTGCCATATTCCATCCACAAAATAGTCCAAGACATTCTCACTTTTCCTTGCTCAATCTGGCCTAGGAAGATTAAGAGAAGCCCCTAACGTCGGTAGAATCCATTCCGAGTTCCAAAAGCTCAACTTAGATAAGTCACTGATAAACCAAATAATATTATCTCGAAGGAGATTATAAGCGTGCTTCATGGAATTCCATATGCTAGAATTATTCAACCAATCTATTGGTAAATCATTCTTCAAGAAAAGTTTTCGCATAACGATGAAAAAATCCCTTTCTCTAGTAATCAGCCCCCACGCTAATTTAGCGAGCATAGAGAGATTCATGTTATCGAATTTTTGCATGCCAAGTCCACCCATTGCAGTAGGTTTTTGACAAACCTTCCATGGAGTCGTGACTAACTTCCATTTATTAATGCAGCCGGTCCATAAAAAATTCCTGACCGCTTGTTCTAGCTTCCCGATTAGCGAGCTCGACCACTTGTAAACCAGAAAAGAATGAAACAAAGAACTATTAATTACTAACTTTTTGAGAACCATATGCCCAGCCATCGAAAGCGAGGACCTTATCCAGCTCGAAAAAAGTTGGATAATTCTGTGATAAATTGGACTTAGATGTATCGCTTTAGGCGCACCTCTAAACAATGGAAAACCTAGGTAATTAAAAGGTTTCTCCCCCACCTTAATTCCTGTGATTTCAGCCATCTCTGTCGCTCTATTGGTTTGCATGGAATCATTAAAATAGATCAAAGATTTATTCCAATTAACATGCTGTCCCGAGTTGTCACCATATAGCTTAAACACGTCTCTCACAACTTTCATATTTGCACTCGTCGATTTGCAAAAAAGTAAAATGTCATCCGTGTATAACATATGTGAGGGAAAAAGAGAGTCCGTAGTGTACCTCATTTGTTCAAGGTTCCCGGAGTTCACCAGCGATGAAATAAGCCGACTTAAAAAATCTTCCGCCAAGCAAAATAGCAGAGGGGAAAGGGGATCTCCTTGCCGAACTCCTCTAGTGCATTTGAAGTACCCTTGCTGCCCAACTGGTGTTAAAATAGAAATGCAAGCTAAAGCTAAAATATTCCGAATCCAACTGACAAAGATATTGTTGAAACCAAATGCTGTAAGAACCGTCAAGAGAAAGTTCCAACCTAACGTGTCAAATGCCTTGCGAACATCAATCTTAAGGGGTGAGTTGCCCCCGAAGCATCTGTGGTTTAGAAGATTAATTCCTTCGGAAGCCATGGCAATGCATTCGTGGATTTGCCGACCTTTAATGAACCCAAATTGGTTTCCGGAGATGATTTTATTCGCAACGTTACCTAGACGATTCGCAACAATCTTCATGATGATTTTAAAAACAAAATTCGTCACACAATAGGTCTGAAATCTTCTACTCTATCAGCCCCCTCTCTTTTAGGAATAAGAATCATAAGGCTCGAATTCAGCCCCGGAATAATTTTCCCTGAAACAAAGAAATCCATAATAGCATTACACACATCTGGACCCACAATATCCCAATATCTTTGGAAGAAAATCCCCGTGTATTCGTCTGGACCTGGCGCACTCGTTGGATCCATACCGAAGACCGTTTGCATGATTAAATCCGTGGAAGGTCTAGCTATAAGCAGTTCATTCTCGCTCGCTGTAGCACTGCCCGGAATCACAGATTGGATCAGATTGGCATTCACCTGGATAACCCTATCTTCACGGAAGAGTTCACTGTAGTATTCGATCATATGTGATGAAATTTGATCGATGTCCGTAGTCACTACATCATTAACAACTAGCGCTTTAATTCCCAAAGATCCACGTCGAACATTGGCCATGCGATGAAAGAAATTTCTATCTCCCTCCCGTAACTATTGAATCCCGCTCTTTTCTTTGAAATAAATTTCCTTTCGTTGAAGATTTAATTCCAAAGTTGAATTCACGTTCATCTCCTCCAAAGCTAGGTTATCATCTAGCCCATTCTCAGAAATACGGTTTTGAATTTCCAAAAGTGCCTCCTCTCTTTTTTGTATGTTATCATCCAAATTACCAAATACTTCTTTATTCCATCGTCGAAATAATTGGTCGTAACGTTTTAAGCTTGAGCATTAATCGTTGAGTTGGGGGGAGGGATGGAAAAACTCCCTGCCAATGTTGAAGGATAACCTCACGTAAAGAAGCATCTGATGTCCACATAGTTTGAAACTGGAATCTTGAAAATCTCTCCTTGTCAAACGCAGCTGAAAATAAATTTGGGTGGTGATTGGAGCAATGTCGAGCAAGCACGGCGCATGTGAAAGAGCTACAAATATTCATGAAATTTGGACTCACCAATGACCTGTCCAGCCGAGATTCCACTCTTTCCTCGCCAACTCTATTATTCGTCCATGTAAACATTGGTCCAATGGAAGGTATATCTATCAAACTCGCATCATCAATGCAATCCTTGAAATCAGTACACGTTCTCATATTCGGGGGGTCGCCAAGCTTTTCATAACTGCCTAAGACCACGTTAAAATCCCCAATCCAAATGTGATTATGCTCCTCGGAAGAAGCAGCCCGTCTAATGTCATTGAATAAGTTCAACCGATGGGAAGAGTTCGTACTCGCATAAACCAAACGAAGATTCATTTTGATAGCGTTTATGCCTAATCGAACCTCTACATATTGATCCGTAGCGGTTAATAAATCCAAAACCCAATCACTACGAATTGATTTAAAGACCCATAACGTTGTAAGCATTTTATCATTGCAACCAATAAAAACTAAGCCAATTTGCCTCCAGAAAGAGGGCGCAATCCTATTAAACTTAATCATAGGTTTAGCTAAGCAAAGAACAATAGGTTTATACATCCTAATTAAACTTTTAAGAAAAATCTTGGTATCTTTATTACCAATACCCCTGCAATTCCAAAAGAGAATACTCATTAATTGTGCCTGTGAGATGACTGTCGCGAAGGCGACTTTGGTTTCCCATTCCCTGACTTTCTACGGGTAGCAACTTGCCATTCACCATCTTCATCATTTCCTACCATATCAGCCCATGATTCCAGTCTGGAAGATGTAGCCCCTGCTTCTTTTCCCTCAATTAAATGGACTATTAAATTAATTCTGGTAGGATCAGCAAACTCCTCTCGACTATTATTATCAATATCATCCTCCACACCTCTTTCATGCACTAAATCATCACAGTTAGTTGTTGCATCAGCCTCATCACTGTCCGAGCTGCTGTCATTCTCTTCACCCTCTTCCGAACTTTCTGAATTCGTTGCCAAATCCACATTCACCAATTGACGATCATTCGAGCCTTTGTTTAAGCTTTTATTGATGTTCTCAAACACTGCAGTGGCTGGAATATCAGTCTGCATTCTATCTTGCATCCTCTTCTGTCTCGACTTGCTTCTAGTGAGTAACTCAAGGTTGGAGGCTAATTGATCATTATTTGTCTCTTGCCTCGGCTTCTGAACTGGCGCTGCTGCCTTTGCCCTTTCCATTCGTTTCCCAGGAACCACCGAAGGTCCATTCGACGTAGGTTTAACATTCCTCCTGCAGTTATAGGAATGGTGCCCTACTGAGTTGCAAACGTTATAAAAGGCTGGCAGATTCTCAAATCCAAGTTAGATCCAAAGTTCACCACCATGTCGCTCAACCCCAATCTTAATCGGTAGAGCTGTTGACATATCCACATCCACCAAAACTCTTGCATAGTGCCCAAATGTACCCTCTAAAGTTGCGTTATCAACACGAAGTAGAATATCGAAATAGCTCGTTATCTCCGATAGTGTCCTCGGGTCCTAATACTCCCAAGGGAGACCTTGAAGGCGCACCCAAATCTGCGCATTCGTGATATTAGTGGCATAAGGGTCAAAATCCGGAGACCAAGGTTGTAAACGAAAGACCCCCTGTCTGAGATTTACGCTCCCCTTACTCCAAACGTGGTTCTTGTTTTCAATCGATCCCACCATCATCATATGGTAATAATCGCATTTGATGGGGATAAGCTTTCAATCCGAATTGATGCCCCATTTTTTCGAAAGTTCTAGCTTCAGCTCCTCTACCTTTCTTGGTTGATTCCCTTTTGAGAGGAGAAGACGGCCAATAAGAGAAAACATGCAACGTTGCACCCTCTGATAGTAATACTCCTGTGTTATTCTAACTGTTTTGAGTCCCCCCCTTTTCTGATATCACAGCTTGCGAGACAGAGGGGTGAATGGTCTGCTGCTTCTTTGTGATTTTCACGTAGGTCACAGGTTGTTTCAGCATGTTGGTCTCCTTATGCTGTTGTGTGCATGGTTTTGCAATAGGCTTTATTGGAGGGGATGCCACCTGCTCATTGAACAAATCAGCAATTAAACTTGCGTTGGAGTAGTCCATGATGATTAGAAGAAGGCGACTAAGCAGATGGAAAGAAACTGCTGTTTCTGGTAGGTTTTCAGATTACGGCTAGGGGCGGTGGCAAAACCCTAGCAGGTTACTCACTTATCCATTAGTACAAATTAGATGAGGATTCAAATTTCTTTCAATTTCAAATACTTTCATTTATAAATTTTAATTATAATGCATTTTCATTTTTTCTTTCTAATCTACTATTATATCAATTAAGAGAGAAATTATGTTTATTGATGAAATTATATGTTGTTGATTAAGAAAAAAAAAATAATTTGTGTAAAAGTGCAAGGAACGTTACCAGAAAAAAATGGAATTTTATCATGACACTACAAATTTAGTGGATTTCTTATTATCATTACTATTTTTATATTACATTAATATTACAGTGAATGTCGAACTTCAAATTTAGTTAATTTACTAATTAAAACAAAAATTTTCGTTTGAATGATAATATAAGGCCCCAGCTCTCCTCGGGTCAATGATTTTAGAAAATGCTAGATGGGCGGGACTTAGACGGGAACTAATTGGAAATTTGACAAATTACTATTTTTCAGTGTATTATTATTTATAATACATTAAACTAATTAATTCAGCAAAAATTTTACAATGTTAAGAAAATTCCCGACTAGAACATGAGGAAAATGCTAACTAATAGAAAACCCCGCGACAGTCCAGTCAACCGTCCAATACTGCCCAACTACCCATAACCGTGGCGGTGCTATGAATAATCCCGGCCCTATTTTTAAGAACACTTACTTGGGTTGCAAAAGAAAACGAGAAACAAATGACAATCGATGGCAGCAAATTGAAGCATTAGAAATTACTGGGAATTAGTCAATCACATAAAAGTACAGCCTCACCATGTAAACCTTCACCATCCTTTGTGATCCTAATCAATCATTACATGCTAATCTGGAAATTCAAATTCCGACTCCAAAACCAGTTCTTTCCCTTACACAAATCTAACCTAACACAGTAACCTACAATCAATCTTACACATAACACCGAAAATCAAATCTCCTTTTTCACGAGGGCATTCGAGCTTCCACTGGATCCATGCTGAAGCCAATCTTTAGCGCAAACAAGCGCTTCCACAGTTTCAGGCCGCAGCGAGCTCCGATACTGATCCAGCTCCTTCACCTCCGTGCCGAACACCGAATCCGTGCCAGCTGTCGACACGGGAATGGTCAGAATATCCCGAGCCATCTTCGAGAGAGTCGGGTACTTGAGCTTGTTCAGCTTCCACCAACCCAGCACATCAAACTCGTGCACACGTGGCAGCAGCGACTCCTCCAAGTACTGTTCCAGCTCCGACTTCATCTGCTGAGTTGTCGTCTCCATTATATAGACATCGAAGTCTGTCATCCCATTATCTGAAAGCAGCGACCCTTGATGGTCCTCGATTTTCACATTATTCTCGCCGTTCCCTTCTTCGGCATATGTCGGAGTTAGGGGCAAAGGAAGCGCCACGTATTCTAGGAACAGCTCCTGAACCCCGTCTTCCACGATTTTGATATACGCCGCCGCATCCTCACCGTACATCTTCGTGAAACTGAACTCGACGAGTTTCATCTTGAATCGGGGATCCATGACCACCGCAACCGCCAAAACCAAGCTGCAATCCTTCCAGTATCGCACAATCTTTCCATGCATTGTTTTAGTGATGGGGCTGATGAAAGGGTCGTCGTTCGTCGCTAAACGAGTCAGGTCAGTCTGGATTTTCCATAATTCGTTGAAGAACGTGACTGCATTTGGGCTAACTTCCGATGTGAGTAAACTGGCAGCTTCGTAGAGCGGTTTCAAACAACCACATATCGTCTCAACTTGCTTCCACTCGACCATGGTCGGGGTTTCCTTGTAATCAGGATCAGAAGTATCCAAGCAAGAAAACACTTCTTTCAACTCTGACGCAGCTACTAGCATCTGGTAAGTTGTGTTCCATTGAGTTTGGTCGTCGATGAAAAGGCTTTTCTCGCTTGGGACTTGAAGCTGTTGCTTTAGCTCGACAAACTTTTCCTCGTGAGATTCTGAAGTCTTCACAAACTTAACGCTGTCACGAATTTTCTTAACAATGTCATGTCCAGCCCATAGCAAATCCTTCGCAATGCTGGTTATAGTATGAGCAATGCAGTTACCGATCAACAACTGACCGTTGAGAATGAGGGGATTTTTCAGGCAAAGCAACGATCGAAGATTCTCGAGACCAGGCTCGCCAACTGGATGATTGTAAGTGACGGAAAACAGTTTCCCCTCCAAACTCCAATCCGAAAGGCAGCAAGCGATAGCATGGCTGAGGGCGCTGTCCGAATCAAGATAAGGCTCCATGACGACGTTGAGAATCCGCTTATGTGGCGTCCAGTCAGCATCGATGAAGTGCCCTGTCACGAAGACGTAGCCCAAGCTTTGATTCGAGGTCCACACATCCAAGGTGAGACAAACGCGGCCAGGCATCCCCTCAATGAACTTCATCACGCTCTGTTTCTCCCCCAAGTAAGTCGCGACACAGTCGCCATGGACGGTGTTGAAGCTCACCATGTCGAACCGAGGCTGGAGGTTATGAACGAAATCGACAAAGCCAGAGTGCTCGACCATGTGAAGAGGGTAGTCATGCATGATGATCATCCTGGCGATTTCATGGCGGCAGCGATCCGCATCAAATGGAACATAGGGGACGATAGGAGACCTATAGCGACGCTTAGCTGGAGGTGTAACGGTTCCATTGCCACTCCCAGCTTGATTTGATTGGTTTGCCAGGTTGTTGCGAAGTAGGGCAGGGCAGGTGCCCTTGGCGATGTGGCGCTTCAGATGGCTGGTGCCTGCTACTTTGGAGCCTGTGCTATATGCGAATGTTTGTTTGCATTGGTTACAGCTTGCCCTCCGGCATTCGGGGCTAACGTTTTCTATGGTGAAGTGTTCCCACACCATTGACTTCTTTTTCCTCCGTTTGCTAGGCTGTGATTCTGGATAAACAACCAATGCGTTGTTTTCTTCGGGCGTTGCCATCTCAGCCCACAAAAACTGAACACCTAAATTTAGCAAGACAACAGCATTATTAGACCAAGAAATAAAATTCGGCATGACGGTAATAGATAACCCAACATTTCTAAGTTTTGCTTTTGCAACAATATATCCATGGATGGCATGCATACATAATAACATAGAACTGACCTACAAAATTCATTTTTTAGCCAGATGTAACAAAAGTTAAAAGACGTGCCGCAACTGATTGGTTACAGAAGAAATCCAGATGCTGATTATAAACAAGGTGAGTGCAGGAAAATAACGCCTCTATGCATTTCAACTAGATATAACAAGACATTTGTCAACATAAACCATTTACAAAGCATGAACCGACAAAATTAAACCAGACAACACAACGAATAATGAGATACTCCATCTGATTTCAAAACTTTCAGCACTTATCAAGCAGGGACTGCACAAGAACCTATTTCTATTGGCCCCTGTTTCACACTATTCTATAAATTTCTATTCCAAGATGAAATAGCAAGAGTAACCTATACATAAAAAAAAGGAGAGAGAGAGAGGCTAAAAAAGGAATTGGAACGACATGTTACACCACGTGGAAGCCTGAAGTGGATAAACCAGCTCTAACCAAGCCAGGAAAAAGTTTCTTGTAAACAATAATTGCATCCAGCTCAAATTTATGGTGGTTTGGCTGAACCAAATTCAGATAAAACAATATGATAATTACCATTCACCCTATTACTTCCAAACTTCAAATCCTTTCTTCCACAACAGAAATCCTAATTTATATGATGCACAATTTGTGTCAACTGAAAATATCAAACATGGTTTTCATGCTTCTGTTCAAGAACTGATATTTTTTCATCCAACTGTCAGCAATTCCATAAACAATATAATAGATAGCATATAGGAAATGCTCGATATCTACTCAAGCTCCAATATCAAACATTACGAAATTGAAAAATTAAGGAAAAATCTGTTCATTCTCGATTTTAAATTACCACTGACATTTGTTGTTTAACTATCTTTTCAGTGTGTAACAGATGCTTTATGTCTCTACATCCAAATAAGTAGTGGAGAGCAAAAAAACCCGAAAACCGAAAACCGAAAAACCGAACCGAAAACCGAACCGAACCGAGTTATTCGGTTCGGTTTCGGTTCTATATTTTCCCCCCTTTCGGTTTTCGGTTCGGTTCAGTTCAAAACCGAAAACCGAAAAATAAATTTTAATTAGTTTTAAATTAATTTAATAATTATTTTCACGTTCAATTTACATTTAATATTTGA
>CATIWQ010077035.1:0-23433 GCA_949673415.1 Euphorbia schlechtendalii | reverse complement strand
CACAAAAGATAGATTTTCTTCTACCTCTTACTGCCATACAATAAAAAAGGTAAGGTCCCAAACATTATCAAAAATCACAAGAAACCCATCCTCACCCATACTTATAATAGCAATATCTACTTGCCTTCTCTTCTAATTTTTCCCCCCTTGTTTTTTACCCATTCCTCTAACTACATATAAAAAAACCCATTTCAATTTACAACACCTAAATTAAATTAGCCCAACATAAAGACTTCTTCTAAAGATAGTAAGTGAGACTGTAGAGAAATTGACCAAAAGGAAGAAAGGTCATTTTGCAGTTTACAGTAAAGAAGGCAAGAAATTTTCAGTGCCTCTGTGTTATTTGAATCATCCAATTTTCAGGGTTTTGTTAGAGATGGCTGAGGAAGAATTCGGAAGTGCAAAAGTGCAATTTGTGGGCTATTCGATAGGGGTCAAAACAATAACTTTGAAATGACATGGACTAAACTTTATTAGCTTTAAAGTTATGTCCGGAGTAAAATCTGGGCGGTACTAGGACAAATGTTATGAGCTTTGAAATCAATTATCTAATGTTAAAAGTAAGGTCGCGCAACAAATTTTATGAGCTTCGATATTATTCGGAAAGTAGAATAACGACAAAATTTATGATCTTACCAAACTTAGTCGTATGATGCAATTTTAAATTTACGAGTTACGATGCAGCTGATAAGAGAATGCTCCAAACTCATGAGTTATTGTGAAATTTCATATTTACGAGTTACGATGCAATTTATCCGATACTTTAAAGAAATCGTCATTAAAACTATTCTTTCTCATAAAGATATCCTAGTAACTAATCACCTCCAAAAGCATTATTGATGAGTAAGATGTAAGAGGAGTTTTCAAGAGTATAACCAAGCTTCAAAACAACATACATGATTTAAAAGAAGAAGCTTCATCCAAGAGAAAGCTTTGTTGACTAATAAAACCTGAGTTAGCAATTTATACATTATATCCTTTTAAGTGGTGAAAAACGGCATCTTTGTTCTCTTACAGACTGTATCAAAATTTCTTAGCTATTTTTCCATTACTCGAGTCATTTACCTCTAGTAGAAGGAAACAAAATTCATGATCTCAAGTTTTTGTTCATGAAAATTTAATCAGTTATGATTTTGATTAATTAATTATTAAGTAACTGAAAATTTAAATTGAGTAGAAATAAGCACATCATTAATTATATTTTGTTTCTCCCTAATCATAAGATTGAATTGAGATGATTATGATTTTGATTAATTAATTATTTAAGTATTTGAAAAATTAAATTGGAGTAGAATTAAACACATCATTAATTATATTTTGTTTCTCCCTAATCATAAGATTGAATCGAGATGACGATTTCAAGATTTTTGAGACTTATTCAGCTTTGCAACATCATTAATATAAAATGTTTGTGCAAATTAAAGGCTGACCATCTTTTTCTATATATGTTTTAATATTCTTTTTAATGTATATTAATTTCATATTGCTTTTGTTAAAATAATGTTATTTATTTTATCACCTAATATATGTGCATGCAAGAAAAAAATCACTAAATTTGGATTAGTTGGTTTGTGATCTAGATTAGTGGTTTCTTTTCTTTATTCATTATGATGAAAAAAGCAAACAGAAAACAAAATGAAAGTTTACCGTGCAAAGCTTTCGCAAAAGGTAGCATGGTTGGAAATTTCATTAATATAAAAATTTATAATGGCTCAAACCCTATTAAGTAAGCATTGTCTCTTCGCCATAATTTGCTCTTCACTGGATAGGTACTGACTTCATTCCTATTTCTTTCCATCGTAGGAGCATCTTTTAGTAGACAATCTATATAATAATACTCTTTGCAAATAAGTAAGAATAGATAATTAATTAAAAAATAAGTTTACATTAATTTTGTTTTTTTCTTTTTCCTATATAACCTTGCACAATAAATATTGATATTGTCTATTTGATCTTTTACAAACAATCATGTCAACTCACTAAATTAATTAATAATTTAATATTGAATATTAAACCATTTTATTTAGTTTCTAATTAAGCTTTTTTATTATTTAATGATGCATTTTTATATGAAAAAAATATAGTGTGACTATTATTCTAAACACATGTCATCAATGTGAGATTCTATTTCACATGTCACAATCTTAGAATCTTCTATCGTTCTAAGATTATTGTAGTTGTGTTTTTAAAACATATATTTGCTTTTACTTTGTGAAAGAAAAAGATAAAGTTGTTTCTTTGTATTCGTGGTAAGCGGTGGCCTCATTTGAAATGATATATCTTGATGTCTCTTTAAAAGTAAATCTCAATTTTAATTATTCATAATTAGGTTAACTAATTATTTCACAATTTATCGTATTAGATAAGTTATGGAAAGTTTAATCCACTAGTAATATGATGCACTTACAAATATTATTGAAACGCAAATGGATAAAATATCCAAATGTGTTTTTGAATAATGATACTACAAGGCAACTTAAGCAGCAAATTTGCCTTTTTTTCTTAGTCCATTTATAGGGTTTTTTTATTGTATCTCTTTTTCTTTCTTTCATTGGTTCATCATATAGATAATTATTTTCTTTGAATAAGAAAGCTGAAAACTTTGCTATTATGAATTCTTATATTATAGTTATTGATATTGGTGTGGAATATTATACATAGTACCTATTTGTTGGGGTGGCATAACAATTTCACCTCCAATAAAAATCTTTGCACTTTGTGGATTGTTGATCCAATGGGCCATTCTAGTAGTTCCATAATCGGTTTAGAATCTATTGCACCGAGTTTATGTTTCCATTGTATTTTCCATTCAAGGCTTAAGTGAGTCACATGAAAACTACTTACAGACAAATCTGGAGAGTTCAATTTCAATGTAAAATACACAAAAGATAGATTTTCTTCTACCTCTTACTGCCATACAATAAAAAAGGTAAGGTCCCAAACATTATCAAAAATAACAAGAAACCCATCCTCACCCATGCTTATAATAGCAATATCTACCCCTCTACTTGCCTTCTCTTTTAATTTTTTTTCCTCTTGTTTTTTACCCATTCCTCTAACTACATATAAAAAACCCATTTCAATTCACAACACCTAAATTAAATTAGCCCGACATGAAGACTTCTTCGAAGATAGTAAGTGAGATTGTAGAGAAATTGACCAAAAGGAAGAAAGGTTATTTTGCAGTTTACAGTAAAGAAGGCAAGAAATTTTCAGTGCCTCTGTGTTATTTGAATCATCCAATTTTCAGGGTTTTGTTAGAGATGGCTGAGGAAGAATTCGGAAGTGCAAATGCTGGACCTCTTCAAGTTCCTTGTGAGGAAGACTTCATGGCGTATTTTTTCACTCTACTCAAGAAAAATACTCCTTCGGTGCAACTGGAAACTCATCATCTCATTTCCATTGGTAACTAGTCATGTTAATTCCAATCTAAGTTTTTCTAGCAACCCAATGTGTTCATTGGGTGGCTTATAACTTATTAAATCCAAGTCACGAGACCAAAATAATAACACATGTAAGACGTATTTTAATGAGAGATTACATGGTGTTAACGAGTTAGATTGTAGTTGATGAGAAATTATGTTCATGTTTTAAAGTTTGCATGTTTCTTAAAATTTCCGGAATAGGCTGAAAAAAAATTAGAGACTCGGTGGAAAAATCCGAGCATAGCAAAAACAGAGTTAACAAAACAAACATGAGTTGTTAGGATCAAATCAGTTTCGAAGACTGCCAAAACATGCAGACATACAAAGCCAATAATTTCTTCTATGAATGAAAGATGATGATACACATTCACATTCAACATACAAATACAAACCATTATTAAAGGTCTGGCTTAACCTTTTAAAGTTGCATAAAAATACTAACCATTATTACAAGTCTGGCTTAACCTTTTAAAGTTTGGAGGTAGCTAGCTTAATCAGATCCTTTCTCAGAATTTTGCCGGATGGGTTCTTGGGTATGGCTGAAACAAATGCGACTCTTCTGATCCTCTTGTATGGAGCCACCTAAAGATATTAAAGGATTACAATTAGAACGTAAATATTTCCAAATTCATGATTAATTTTGATGCTTCAGAGTTCAAATGCACCTGTTTTGTTATGAAATCCATTACATTGCTCTCAGATAATTTACTACCAGCTTTTCTCACTACATATGCCATTGGAACTTGCCCTGCTTCCTTGTCAGGAAACCTGAGATAATGCATATCACTTTCAAACACGTCTCGCAAACCAGGAGAAGAATGAAAAATTGAAACTGAACTATACGAGAAAAATAACTAGTACACAAAATGGAAGACGGAATATTTACTTACGGAATTACTGCAGCATCGGATATTTCGGGATGAGCAAGTAACAAGGCTTCTAGTTCTGCTGGAGGAACCTATCAAGTGCAGAATGAATGTGTTTAAAGCAAAGGGAATCTAAAATTAACAATGTCAAAGTAATTGTTAGGGAAATGAATAAATTAACTAATCACTCACCTGATAGCCCTTGTATTTGATCAGCTCTTTCAACCGGTCAACCACGAAAATAAAGCCATCATCGTCGATGTAGCAAAGATCCCCAGTTCTTAGCCATCCCTCTGAATCAAGAGTGGTTGATGTAGCTTCAGGATTACTGAAGTAACCTACAAAGTTGACTTATTAATTACATTACTTGCTCATAGGTCATAACTAATAGTCGTATAAATTAAATAGATGGCAAATCATAAGTATATGTCAATGTTTGTGTCATTTGAAAACTTGTCTTTTCACCATAATTCAAAGCAGTGCCTTTCATAAAACAGAGGCAATAACTCTATGGTCATTCCACAAATAACAATAAGTGCACCTAATTTTTGGTCCCTTCAAGCTTCAAAGTAGAAAAAAAAGAATGATTCCGTTTCTTTGGGTACCTACCACTTTAAAAGTATAGAGACAAGGATATACTGTACCAGACACATTCTAACCATGTATTTATTTCCCGTTCTTTTTTATCTCAGCCCAAAAGGTGTCTCTAGAGTATACTCAAATTCCTCATTTGAAAGGCCTTAATTGCTCTAGCCATTCAACATTTGTGCGAGATATTTAGTAGCACTCCTTTGATAAACAGTGTACCAAATATTAAATTTTATAATTTCAAGTCTTAAATTTTATGACTTTACATAACTGAGCTTGTCAGTTTTATTGTTTAATCCATTGACCTTTTTTTTATGTAAATTAATTTCGTATATCAAATAAAACATCATATTACAGCAAATATGGTAAGCGTGAGTACTCCTCCCATAAATATCGAACAATCATCTAACCTTGCCAGTTAATTACTCTAGATATACAATTATAACTATGAATTAACGGGTGTTTTTTTTTTTTTTGTTTTTTCTTTATCAAATAACAATATAAAGTGTTTATTACAATTATTAAATAACTACATCATCAATAAATACAACAACATATTGATTTTTTCTTTCTTTTTTTAGCTCTATCATGCCCCTTTCACATTGTGAAATAAAAGTTTTTTTTTAAAAAGAAATTATACAAGTGCGCTTACATTATTAAATTATAAAGGAAAGTCTCCTACCCACCTCGGATATGGTTTGAACCTGTGATTTCTAGAATCACAAATTCAATCTGTACCACTAGATTAAAACACCGATCAATGTGAAATTAAAGTTATGAACTTAATAGAACAAAATCAAAAACTTAATAGCACCAATATTTAAATACTACGATGTAAATGTGTATTTTTTTCCCTATAGTATAATATATACCCATCATGTTAGTATCACAAAAATCAAGGCCACTAATATTTGATTAATATCTCCACATGGACATTTAATTTATTATATTCCCTGGAACATTAAACGACATCAATTATATAGTATTTTACTATTGTAACAAGAAAACGACACATAGATATTACCAAAAATAATGAGCTCTTACCTTTCATGACACAGGCACCTCTAAGCCAAAGCTCGCCGGTCTGGTTCACCGGTAAAGCCTCTCCGGTCTCCGGATTCACAATTTTGGCCTCCATACTCGGCGATAGCTTTCCCGCCGTACCGTACCTTCTGCTCTCCTCCAGCGTATCTGTGGATGCACCCATATCCGTTGATTCGGTCAAGCCGTACCCCTGACGAATAGTCACCGTTGGATATTTCTCCACGAATCCCTCGATCACCTCCTTACTCAGCGGAGCTCCTCCACATAAAAGTGTTTCCAGTGAACTGATATCGTACTTTGACTTGATCTGATCAGCACCGTTGATCATTGCTATCAGTATAGGCGGCACCACTGGGAGATCTGTGGCGCGATATTTCTCGATTGCAGATAGCATCTCCTGCATCTCGAATTTAGATAGAACGATGATCGTTGATCCTGAAGCCAGGATTCCGGTTGCAAACGCCGCCAAGCCGTAGATGTGAAACATTGGGACGGTGCAGATGAATTTCTTTTCTCCTCCGTCTTTATCGCTTACTCGCCCGATCACTGTTTGAACCATCGCAATTAGATTCCGGTGGGATGAAACCACTCCCTTGCTTTCTCCTGTTGTACCGGAGGAGTAAAGGAGAGTCGCTGTATCATCGATGTTGACTCGCTCTTTAACTCGGCTCCCACTCGGTTCCTTCCTCATCATCTCACTTAAACCTGCCACGATTTTAGCTCTAGATTTGGCCCCGGCGGATTCGCGGCCGTCGTTGTCTATTAGGATGATTGGGAGGTTAGGACTCGACTCGTTGAGTTTCGAAACGAGTTCAGGAGTAGTGAAAGCGAATTTCGGATTGGAATTCGCGATTTGTTTGGCGATTTCACGAGGAGTGTTGAGAGGATTGGTGGTGGTGATAATGGCGCCCAGTGACATCACAGAGAGACAAACAACAGGGAAGAAGATGGAGTTGGGTGATAGAAGAAGAATGACATCGCCTTTGCGGACTCCGATATCGGAAAGAGAAGAAGCGACGGAATCAACGGCTCTCCACAAGTCGACGAAGGTGAGGTGGCGGCCTGTGGAGGCGTCGATGAAAGCTGTCTTGCCGTAGTGAGCTTGAGATGAGATAAAAGTGGTGATATCGAGGGAATCGTTGGCCGGGAACGGAATAGGCTTCCGTTTGCTGTGAAAAACGGAAGTAGATGGGCAAAAGCCGCTTCTCGGGTGGATCTCTGCGGCTGCGCTGGTTTGTGCCATGTTTGGATTTGAATGTGGATGGTGGACTACACTTCAGTTGGTGTGTGGAGCTGAGGTGTTACAGTCTCTAATAAGGGGAGCAGAATAAGTTGTTTGACTTGGTCAAACACGGTTGCAATTTGCCTTTTGGTTTTGAATTCCACATTTGGCACGTGCAATCAAAACTTTTGAAATATAATAGCCAGTCACATTTTCGCGGATATATTATTCATTGTATTCAACTATTCACACGTAAATAATACTATTACTTTTCTTAGTTTCTACAACAAATATCATAATTAAAAGAAGACTTTACATTTATACAATTTCCATTTTCAGATAATATGTATTCAATGTTTAATCCATTCTTATGTTTTCTTGGAAAGAAAAACAAATAAAATGTTAAAAATTATGTGTTTGTTACATACCGAACAGTGTTTTGTTATAGTTTATGATGTCAGAGAATATATATAACTGACACATGATATTAACATTAATTGATGATTAATTTGTAAACTAGTTAAGTGTGATTAATTTGTTAGAATTTGATGTTGTGAAGTTGATGTTCCATAAATAACATATATTCAAAGATTACCTACCATAAGATAAAAACATAGTTGTTGTAATTATAATATTACGGTAATAGAAGATACTGAACATGTCTTGTATGATAAAGTAAAAAATGATATTCCTAGTTCAATTCTATGTTTACCATGTATTCGTATATTTGTAGAGCTAAATTGAATATGACATGAAAGAGTACTTGAAAATAGGAAAGATAATAGTAACAATAATAATAATGTTTAATGAACAGTGTAAACTGAAACATCTATTTACATTTAACCATTCTAAGTATATTTTTCTTATTTGTAATGATTTCTATTAAATTACAATTTTATAGTAATCACCAATCTTATGGCATATTTTTACATTTTGTCATTGTGGCTTGATATCTTGAGATTTTTTCCTTGTAGTACTAGACATGGGCATTGGTTAGGCTTGGGTATGGCCCAATCGGGACAAAAATATTTTTTTTTCCTTTTACATGAAAAAAAATCATATTTATTCTTCTTTTAAAAAAAATTGCATAAATGCGCTTATATTATTAAATTACAAAGGAAAATCCTCAACTCACCCCGAATGTGGTTCGAACTTGTGATCTTTAGAGTCACAAACTCAGATTCTACCACTACACAGATTATATGTTTTAATGTTTTATATTTATTCGTTTAAAAAAAACCTTTGTTATTTTCCTAGTGTGAAAAAAGTTTTCAAAATTTTACTTTTATCTACTTTTTCTTGTACGTGGTATAAAACCTCTTAATCAGTTTTCCTACCCTTTTTTCAAGAAGCCTTATACATGGTATAAGGTCATTTATACCTGATATAAGAGTGGTATAAGACATTTATAAAACTTATTTTCCATTATTTTTTGCAATTACTTTTGAAATACTTGCAAAAACCATCATTCAAATGCCTTGTATCCGATACAAGATGTTTTTTTCTTATATCAAATATAAGAAAAAGTATGTAAAGTTAAAAATATTATAAATTTTTTAACACAACAAAAAATAACAAAATTTTACGTAAAAGCATAAAATATGATTATTTTTGTATGTAACAGCAAAAATAAATAATTTTTTTAATCCCTAAGTATCCCAAAAATAAACCAGGTTGGGCCAGGTCGGGCCGGACCTTTACAAAATAAACCCAGCCCACGGGCTTACCATTTAATTTTTTTTAACAAAAAATCATAATAATATTTAAGACCAAAAAATGATTAAAATAGAATAGTTGTAAATGTGTAAAGTATAAAATTAAGTTTAGATGCTAAACTTAATAAAAAAAGTTTTAAAATTTTAACTTAACAAAAAAAAGTTTGAAATTTTTAACCATATAAATATTTGTGTTAATATCATATAAAACAAATATATGTTTTTTTAATATGTTAATTGTTGCTTTGGACCAGGCATGAGTTTTAATATAAAAACCAAACTCATCATATATTACACTCGGGTTGCTTTGGGTTCAGGCTAGCCGGGTCTATACTTCTAGAGCCCGGCTATAGTTGTAACTAACTTGTGAGCTAATTGCCTAATTTACACATTCATGGTTGAAACTTGAAAAATCAAACTGCAAAGCATCCCTCAAAAGCCCAATTGTTTTAGTGTATTGTAGGCCCAAATGAAGAATAAGAAGCGATCCAGTCCAAAATAGCTTCTGTTCAGCTGCCCCGATTCGCTTAAAAAACCGGGTCAATCAAGGGAGGGGGATCTGCTGGGATTGGCACTCGATCATTTGTAAATTGAGGTTTGCGAGCTGAAGCCTGTGAGAACTGAGGGAGAGATATGGCAGGAGGACATGGAGGCATTACTTACAAAGGCTTGACCTTGCATCACCCAAAACGATGGCATACAGTTACCGGAAAGGGCCTTTGCGCCGTTATGTGGTTAGATTTACATCATATTATCTCTCCAAACCTGATTAAAGCTTTGGATCCCTATCTCATAATTCTGTATAATTCTGTATTTTGGCTTTTGATATGTTTCTCCGAGTCATTTTGTTGCTGCAATTTTCTTTATTATTTATCTTCTGAATCAGGTTGCACTGAGATGTGATTCATATTTAGGGTTTCACTTTTTCATCCATGTAAAATGTGAAACGTAACTTGTTGTAAAATCTGATTTACGTATTTCCTGGTTCTTCAGTTTAGGCTGATAATGATATTACATCAGTGATTTAGATTTAGATGTGAGGGGAATATTTTGCGGATGGAAAATTTGTATTCAGAAAACATATTCAAAGCACCTCGCTAGCAGGAAAATGATGATGAATAATGAATGTGTCAAAACTGAAGTTAGAGTTAGAATGGCTTAAGATATATTATTTGCAATATTTGAGTATTTATTTCTCGAGACATTCTTCTAACCAATCATAGACTATATTGAGATAGGAAGGAAGCTTAATCGAATGAATCAGAATTATTCTTCTATGATTGATCGATATAAACATCAACAACTTTCTTTGTTCGTTGTGGAATGCAATGTGTTACATAATTACATTGCCAATATTAAGAGCCTTATTTTTTTTTTCTTTTATCAGGTTTTGGGTCCTATACAGGGCTAAGCAAGATGGACCTGTAGTACTGGTGAGGCTTGATTGTGATTAAACCTTATAATAAATGATATGATATTTTATCGTAATTTTGCATTGGTACACTGTCTTCCAGGGTTGGCGGCATCCTTGGGAGGGCCATGACGACCATGGGCATGGTCATGACCACTAGGCACTTTTCTGGTTAGTACCTGACAAGCGATATTATGCATTACATCACCGTTTTTTAAAGTTCAATATGTATGTGAATCGGGCATGAGTTGAGAAAGTTGGACATGCTTTTGCTGGTGTATTTGCTTCGTTGTGATCTTATGATAGCACGATTATTAAACATGTTAAGTTTTCAGAAAGTGTGAAAGGATTACCTAATTGTGAGTAATAAGCTTTTAGTTGTTTGAAGCCTTTATCAGGAACTTAGTAGCATATGACATTTTTCCCCGCGCATATATTCTCGGATAATGCCTAATTGCCTATTATTTTATGGAATAGGGTGCCTTGAAGCAACACAATCTTTAAGGTTTGAGTTGTAAAGTCCTCGTATTAAACACGCCATCAATTATAACTGTATATTTGAATTCCTTTTCAAACAGATGTTGGAATTTGGAAATGAATGACATTTTCCGGTATGTGATGATGTGGCAGTTATTATTGATGGATCGACCTTACTCTGTTCTTTCAATATGTTTTTCCAGCATTTTTTCATGCAATACCTCTGGTGTGTTTAATTGCTCATCTATGAATTTAAGGGTACCCCATATAGAGACAGTTCTATTTTCCTACATTACATACTAAAATAAATATGTTTCTTTTTCATGTTTGTGATTGCAGACAATGAAATACACCAAATGTTCATCAGTGCCCAAGTTGCACGGAAGCGTAGGAAGAAAGACTGCATGTTTTTGCTGAGGTGCCAAATGTAACCTGAATACAATTTTCTTATTCAATAAAATTATTGTCGAAATATTAACATACAGTCCGATGTTTTTACGACATCTGCCTTGGATTTAGTTATCAATGTGATTGTTGGTACTGCATTTTAGTTTTTTTTTTTTTTCTGAAAATGGGTAAATAATTATAACCTCCCTCGGGTTTGACATAATACACTTGTACATCTCTGTGTTTTTAAAAAATAATTTATGCATCCCTATGTTTTGCATTTTCCCATTACTACCTCCCTCTGTATATAATTGTAAGTCTTCTTTTTTAAATATAACAATGTTACATATATTTTTTTGACAATATTTGTTTAACTAGTTATCACATCTACTAACTTTTTAAGGTATTTCATGAATCAATTATTTTTTTACTTTTGCACATTTTATAATGTTTTTATTTTATGGTTGCATTAGAAAAAAAGAGTATAAAATGGATAAAGTAAAAGAAAATTGAATGTTAAAATATCACAAGTAATAGTGGTTTTGTTATAAATGTACATATCGGTTAATTTTAATAAAACGACGTAGTAACGTATGAATGGATCTAACAATATAATAAATGTAAAGTATAGGGAGGTGTAGGGAGGTATAAATTAGTTTTTAAAAATTTAGGGAGGTACTAATGTATTATGTTAAACTTCAGGGATGTTATAATTATTTACCCTAATTATGGAACTGAAGGTAAATAAAACGAAGTTTGATCATCTTTTTGTATTAGCCAATTCAATAATTTTTGCTTGAGCTATTTTATATCTGTTTAGTTCCAGCGGTTGAAAGGTTAACGGCAGTTTTATTCTTTTCAAACGACAGTAAGAATCATTTGTTTAAGTATATGAGCATGCATTAGCTGAAGAATGTGTTTTCAAGTTATTATCGAAAAGGTGTTCATAGATCAAATTCTTCAATTTATGAGCTTCCTTTGGATTCTCGATTTTGGATACTTGATTCCAACTCAGCAATTCAGAAGTACAAGTACTTGAAGTCTTGAACGAGTTGGAGAGTAATTTGGAGTTTATCAAAGTGGTGACTGGTTTCACCAGGTTTTAGTCGTTTACACAAATACCAGACTTGTATAACACACAACAAATAGTTTATCAAGATGTGACATCATTTATATGATGGTAAATAGTTACAACCTTGTAGTGTCTTCACATGTTTTGATTAAATACACCAATATCATCCTATGTCTTTATTATATTACAACCTCTTTGTATTTTGTATTATTTATTTCTGTATTGAATTTTAAAACATAATATATGCTTATGAACAAAAAATTAGTTTTATATATTATATCTTAAAATGTTATAGATTAAGAATGAATTTTGAAAAGTTTTTTATTGTTATTTTATCTCATATAATCATACTTTGAAAGTTATAAAAGACTTATTAATTGTAAAAAAAAAATGTTATGAGTACTAAACAAAATAAAAGTATATATACCAACCAATATTTGTAATGTTGATAATTTTAATAAAAAGCACGTAAAAGTATAAATAATTTTTAAAAACATAAAGAGATATTAATATAATTGTTAAGAAGATTATAATTATCCTATCATTATATAATTATAAACGTAGAGAAATTGTGATGTGTTCTAATATCAAACAACATTTAAAACTTGTAACTACACAATTATGGGTGCTAATCCAAATTTTCGAGCTAATACATGTTTGGTTCGAGTTGGACGTTACTGAAATGTGTTTCTCTGAATTACTTCACGAAAGGTGGATTTTAACGGGTAATCGTAAACATCTTGAACATGTTTAAATAATTTGACAAATAAAACGTACTGGAGATATAGGAGACTAAATGCTAAATTAACCAAAATTACATAGTATAAGTTTTTCCTAACATATGTCACATTAACCCAAGTTAAGTATCTTTTGCAAATATTCTTTGAACTCAAAGACGAACGACAAGGTGTGATCAGAATTGGATCATCAAAAGAGAAAATTGGACGGCCAAGATCTCATGTTCTCTTAATCTCAAACACCACTCTATCTTAAAGAGGACAAACAACAATAAACGCAAAGAGATAGAAAATCTATCTTCATAATCCGATGTGGCGAAAGATCCAATTTTCTCAAAACTCCCAAAACAAGCTTGTGGAAGCAGGGCGTGCCACGTGGAACTCCACGTAGGCCACGCTGGTCCACGTGCCAGGCAATGGAAGGGCAACGTAGATCGCGCGAAACAGCAGCCTCTTATCAACAAACAAATGGAAATAAACCCTCTCCTTCTCCTTTCTTCTCTTTCTCTCTCTACACTTCGTCAATTCTTTCAAACGCAATGAACTCTGTGGCTACTGCTGCAGCACTCTCTCTCCCCATTTCTTTCAGTAAATCATCTAAATTTAGCTCTAAAAAGGTATAATCTTATTGTTCCTTTGTCTACTTCACCGATCGAGCTAGTTACTTGTTCCATTAATTGAATTTTTTGGTACTTTAGGTAGATAACTGGGAGAAACGCTTGTGGAAGTTGTTGATTGATTTTTTTGCCTAGTTCTGTAGATTCTTGTGTGCTTACTGCTTAGTTATGCTTCAAGTTTGGCAAAACACATCGTAAACACTTGATTTGGCTGTTATCAAGCTTTTCAACTGCTGTATACATATTTGTTTTTTGTATTAATAGTTTTGGGATTAAACAAATTCACGGACTAAGCACTATACCGTACGATTGTGGAGGAATATCTATACATATTTTACGGCTGTATAGATGCTATGTTGTATGGCCATTTCAATGAGCTCCAAAGTCTTTCTACTTTGGCATTGGAGCTATGGTTCTCATTCATAGCTATTTTATGTAAGTATAGGAATCTACACCTATTATACGGCTGAATATTGACCGCTTATGAAGTATGACTCGGATTAATTTAGCAAACACGAAAGTCTTGCTTTCCTTAAAAACTGTATTACATGCTTTGTTAATGGCCATGTAGAAAAACCATAAGCTAACACCATCAAAATACAAAGATTTTGTGCATCCGTTGTGTTGAAAACATTGACTAGAAGCCGATTTCAGTGGTTCTGGATGTGTTTTTTCCTATTAATTTTTGTTTTCTTTGCAAATCTGTGGGTGTTTGATGACTTTATGTGAATTGTGACGTTTGGTGGAGTCTCTGAGTTGTGGTTGGTGTTCATTTTTCAGGGAGTTAGGGGTGGTTTTGGAGTATTTGCAGTATTTGGCGAGGAAGGAGTGGTAGATAAGAAGAGTAGTACATGGGGTGCTCTATTTGACGTGGAGGATCCCAGGTCTAAGATGCCCCAACTTAAAGGGAAGTTTTTGGATGTGAATCAAGCCCTAGAAGTTGCTAGATTTGACATTCAATATTGTGATTGGCGGGCTCGACAAGATGTTCTTACCATCATGCTTCTCCATGAAAAGGTATTAAATTCTTGGTTTATAACTGATATTGGATACCATAGTTGATTTGTATTTGCTGCTTTCAGCTCTCAGCCTTTTGCATTTGATTTTTGACCTTGAGATATTTAACCGTAGGTTGTTGAAGTTCTAAATCCTCTAGCCCGTGAGTACAAGTCTATTGGCACAATGAAGAAGGAGCTTGCTGAGTTGCAAGAGGAATTATCCCAAGCTCACCAACAGGTCTGATTGTCATAAATGTTGAGATAGGGAGTGTTACTAGAACATAACTCTGAAAATGATAGTGTAACCCTTATGATACATTAGTTTGTAGAAAACTTAACTTTGATGTGTTATCTGATAAATGAATCATGACAGGTTCATATATCTGAAGCGAGGGTCTCAACTGCTTTAGATAAACTAGCTTACATGGAAACCGTAGTTCATGATAAGCTGTTACAAGATGGAACCACAACAAAATCTGATCAAACATCTCCTTCGACTATTACTTCTACTCAATCTGTAGATACCCTACCTAGGAAATCGTCTCGTAAAAGTTTGAATGTTTCTGGTCCAGTTCAACCTTACCATCCCCACCTTAAGAATTTCTGGTACCCTGTCGCTTTCTCCACCGATCTAAAGGACGACACCATGGTAATTAAGCTGGTGTTTCGTATGCTTGCAATTTTGCTTTATTCACGAAATGTCCCAAGATATGAATTTATACCAATTTTTGGATGGTAGGTTCCGATCGAGTGCTTCGAGGAACCATGGGTTATCTTTCGCGGAAAAGACGGGAAGCCTGGGTGTGTCCAGAATACCTGTGCACATAGAGCATGTCCTCTCCACCTCGGTTCGGTGAATGAGGGTCGCATCCAATGCCCTTATCATGGTGAGTCAAGTAGTCTAAGAAACAAGAATATATTGATTCTTCATTTGATAAATTACTGATTATTGAAAGACTGGTCATTTATCATGTTAGGGTGGGAATACACAACAGACGGGAAGTGTGAGAAAATGCCATCCACGCGGCTACTCAATGTGAAGATAAAATCATTGCCATGTGTTGAGCAAGAAGGAATGATATGGGTTTGGCCTGGCAGTGACCCCCCAGCAGCAAAGCTTCCTTCATTACAACCTCCTCCCGGTTTTCAAGTCCACGCTGAGGTACACCGAGACATTTTTCCATAATTTTATTAGTGTTTGCACGACCTTACAAAAATTCATATTATCTAATGCATGCTTTGTCCTTGCATATGACAGATTGTCATAGAACTCCCAGTGGAACACGGGCTGCTACTAGATAACCTTCTAGATCTTGCTCATGCCCCATTTACTCACACATCTACGTTTGCAAAAGGGTGGACTGTTCCTAGGTTTGTTCTCGAACTTCAATAATGTAGATTTGTATTTTTCTTGAACTTGAGCTTGATTTATTTGCTTGGAATTCTCAGCTTGGTGAAATTTTTTACGCCTGCGTCTGGCCTCCAAGGATACTGGGACCCGTATCCAATAGATATGGAATTTCGACCACCTTGTATGGTGTTATCAACCATTGGTATCTCAAAGCCAGGAAAACTAGAGGGGAAAAGTACGAGACAGTGCGCAACTCACCTTCACCAACTTCACATATGCTTGCCTTCGTCTAGACAAAAGACTCGCCTGCTATACAGAATGTCACTTGATTTCGCTCCCATCCTGAAAAACATTCCTTTCATGCACTATCTATGGAGACATTTTGCTGAGCAGGTAACCAATCAAGAACATATATTCATGGCTTTGCAAAAAAGTAAAGTTCTGAACGTTGTAACCAAACCTCATTCCTGTGTATAATTGTGTGCTCACTTTCTTACTTGAATGTTTAACAGGTACTAAATGAGGATCTGCGGCTAGTAATTGGGCAGCAAGAACGAATGATCAATGGTGCGAATGTGTGGAATTTTCCTGTGACATACGATAAGCTAGGAATAAGATACAGGCTATGGAGAGATGCTGTGGAGCGAGGAGAAAAACAATTACCATTCAGCAAACCCACGTAAAAGAACATGAAATAATAAAGACAAGTCTAACTTATCCAGATGCTTTTCAAGCATCAACATGTCTGATTCAACATGTCTAATAATGCTGGGGCAGGTTTGCAAAGAATCAACCACGATGTGCAGTTTGTAATTGGTTTGTTCATAAAAGGTATATCTGTTAGGCGGAAACTGTTAATTAACTGAGACAGCGAAAAGGGTGTTTCTGCATTCAAGTCCTTGTAAAGGGTATGAGAAACTGTACACTTCCTGATTCATTTTTGTGTACAGTTGATTTTTTTTTCTCTCTATTATAGGTTTTCAGGTCATTAAGTATTAGTTTCCATCAAGATTAAGGAAAATTGATGTTAAGATGGAAATCTCCGTTGTATCATAATTAACATCATTTGATATGGAAATTTTACATTTTCTCCATTGATATGTATAATAAAAATAATAGGTGATTGTTTGACATCTTCGATGGCGTATCTAGACTTGAATTTGGGTCATAATCACTTCAATGTAAAATGTATTTATTTCTATTAAACCCAGTTTAAGTATGATAGATCCCAATAAGTTCAATTCATTTCCATTCTAACATGACTTCAGTTCAATTCTTCCAGTTTTTCTGAATCTATTGGAACCAGAAAAAGTTTCACTACACAAGTAATTAATAAGCATCTCAGAAAACACCTAACGATCAATCCCATGAGATACAGACACATGAATTATCATGTCATGACCATAAACAAAACCAACACTAAATTTACACAACTACCGAACAGCAAGAACTTCTCCAAGGACAAACTCATCTCACACAATCACACGGGTTTCCAAACTGTCAGCACTTCTTGAAACATCTCCAGCATCAGTTCCCTGTCCGCTTGCCTGAAGAAGTTAGTTATTTCATCCTTAACATCATATATCTTGCCAAAGTCAAACAAGTAGGTCAAGCATCCTTTCTTCAGCTTGTGTAGCTGGTAAAGCCACGCCTCCTGCAGCCGCTCAAGGACATTCGAGGAATTTATATCTTCCAGCAAGCTTTCCTCGCAGGCATCTTTCAGGTCCGCGATATCGTATTTGTTTGCCGCCCCGAGCAATGCTAGCCGGTGCTTCCAGAAGCTGTCTTGTTTGATGGTTCCATACAAGTACCTCAAAAGGACCATGCAAGAATCCACTGACATGTCTTCGATGTAGATTGTGGAGGACTCTTTCTCTCGAAGATCGTGATGGAACATGCTCTGGAAAACAGGTGAACTTGCAGAGAGAATTGCTTTGTGAGCATTTACGGTGCCATCAGCGGTGTGGATGGTGACATCAGCATGGATGGCCTCGTCAAGCATGCGAGAGAGACATCGAAGTGTGCTTTGGGTCGAAACAGATTGCAACTGCATCATTCCATCACTAGGCCATATAGAACTGGCATCGCCACCCTGATTATTTTTTACATGGAAAGACTGGAAATTTGAGTCTTAATCATTCAACTAATCAGCAGATTCTTATATGCACAATTACAAACAAAATATATCATTAACAAATAAAAAATTGCATTTGAATGTGCATGTTCCTTCTTGATTTGGCTTATAAAATGGCAAATAAAATTTAATGGAACTGTCAAGCCTGGCCTAGCATACATTGCTGACAAATTTTGAAAACTGCAGCTGAGGTTGTAACTGTGAAGCAACTATGACTATTTGCAACTTTAAATATCTATGTGCGCATATAAGAACAATGTGTAATTGTGTATGCATAGAAGCATATACTCCAGTTAGGCCATGATGAAAAGTGTTGTAAAACAATAAACCAATAATTATTTGACGTGGTTAGCATTCCTGTAAGGATTTGCTACCAGTTTAATGCTGTAGTGAAAAGATATGAGATCTAAACATATGAAAAGATGAACCAGCTCTACCCTCCTCAAATTCCTTCCCAGCTTCCTCAACTCAAAACATTAAAATAGAAGGTATGTGTGCAAACGAAGTAACAAACATCATTAGAGCAAGGGGAACTTAAAAAAATCTCACATTTAGAGGGCAGATCTTGAGGTCTAGAAACTCAACATCAATTATGAAGCGGCCAAGAAAGGTGGAGTCAACAGGCCAGACAAAGTCATCACAACTCCGAAGCAATCTCTCATGAACTGCAGAATGCCATTGTTTGAGGATTTTATTAGTTGTACTTCACTTGTACCCACACATACATTATCTAAGATATTTCAAAAAGAAGTTTCGATTTTCTATAAGAAAACATTAAAATGAAAAAATTCACCAGAAGAAATCTTCAGAAATCTTCCTGGCAGTATGTTTCTCAGGATTCCAGCATGATTATGAAAATAATTGGTTAGCAAAATCAAAAAAAGATAATGACTTTCCCTATACCACTATATAGAAGATTGATAACACATCAACAACTACCCATAACTCAAAGAAGAACTGGATCCAAGACTTCTGTTTCATAGGAAGCATAACAAAGCTATAAGGAAAAGATCCCATCTCCTTGTTTAAAAAGCACAAAAATCATGGCACAAATCAGCAAAAATACCTACTGATTTGTGACAGTCTAGAAATTGTAATAGGGATACCCTTACAAAAATATTCCTAGCAATATATTTTCATGTGGACAGACTAGGCAACTATCTACAAGATAACGAGAAGAAACATAATATTTTTTTCCAAGTTTATACAATGCATACCAAGGTAAAATTTTGGAAAAATACTTGGTTCTTTGTTCAAAGAAAAAATTCATTTGCATCCATATCATATTATTTAAGAGATCAAATAAAACCCTACGTAAACAGTAATTGTAAGACAACAAAACAAAGGTTTGAACCATTCAAAGGTCTGATCAACATAATTTACATAGACAACATTCTAAGAGTTTCGATGATCAATCATAGCCTCGTAGGAACAAAATCTTACTCGCCTCTCAAATTTGCTCATAAAAAAAAGGCCAAAATCAATCTAGAAAACACATTAAGCCAACGGTAGCTATAAAATTGCCAGCATAATTTCAATTCATCCGCTCAGTTGAAATTACAATCTTACCTTCTACTTTCCAAATTCTTCAAACAAATATCTAAAAACAATCAGACTGAGAATCCTAAGTAAATTGAAGGACCAGAAAAAAGGTAAAAATAAGAGCAGTAAAGCAATCAAACTTAGTTTCAGAGACATACTAGGAGAAATATAGGGTTTACGATTAGAGCCAGCAGTAGAGACGCGCAGAACAAATCTGGCAATAGGAGGTTGTTCTTTAGAAATACGAGAAGCCTCAGGAAACAATCGGACGTAAAGATATCGATTCTTCTCCACAGACAAATGCCTACCAAAAACAAAATGAACCGACTAAGGAAAAGATTAAATAAACAAGAAATGGAAAACTAGCCACAATTATGCTGTAAAAACAAAGACTGGATCAATATAATTACCAAGTCCATATGCCGACCTTAAAAGGATCGGATTTCTTGTAGGAGCAAGGACCAAAGCTTTCGATTCTCCATTGAACTAATCTTGAGATGGTCTCGACCTTTGAATCCGCCATCTCCGACTCCGATTCTCCCCTTGCGGTGGTAGTCAGTGTGGTTTTGTTTTGTTTGGGAGATCAAAAGTGTGAAATTAATACAGTGACGCACTTTGCCACGTATTTTGTTGCGGCAAAAGCCACGCTTTTCTTTAAAAGCCAGCCTTTTCTTTTCTTTGTTTGTTTTTTGTTCTTTTTTTTCTCAAATTTTGTAAACTTACAAAAATATGTAGTTTTTTTCTTGAAGATACTTCATAAATGAAATCATTGCGATTTGGAATTTTATATGGGTAGTTTGTTTAATTTACTGTCTTTTTTCATCATCTTGATACATGTATGGAACTAAATTTAAGAATTATTGATAACAATAATAGTTATTTAAAAGTAAAGTGTAGATTATGGTAATTTCTTTTCTATAAAGTAAATTTTACATAAGTTATGATGATTTTTTTTAATCATGTTAACTTTACATGGTTTATGGTGATTTCTTTTCTAATAAAGTAAAGTTTATTTGTTTATTATCATCAATGGATCAATTCTTCACATTATTGATCCAGTGATAATAAAAGACAAGGTATTGAAAATTTTATTTTTTATAAACTCATCATAAAATCTGTTCAAAAGTAATAATGAAATTACCCACATTTAATTCTTAAAATTCATCTAAATTTTTTTATCAAAGAAGTGCATAATGCATCTAATTGATGTGCTTTGAAAATACATATATTGAAAAAACATTACAGGAGGCTATGTTTGCCCAATTTCAAACTTCATCAAATTGTATAAAATGATATACATTTTCAGACATTGCTATCCGGATGGGAAAATAAAATAAAAAAGAAGATTATCATACATCAACTTATTACAGGATCAGGTCAATTTATAAATTTATTATTATTCTTCAAAATCAAATTTAGTGATTGCTACTTTTGCTTTAAATTTTTCGTGAAATTAGACAATTACACCGACTTTAATTGAATAATGTTTAACTGACGTGGGAACTTATATAATTGGACTATGATAACAAATTGATTAATGTTTATTCACAAAATATGACAATTGCAATAAGAGTTCACAGGTCCATGACAACCGGTTCGCAACTGGTTATACCTTTGGGATATTAAATTGTATCAATTTCCTTCACTTGGTAACGTTAATAAATTTAAATTTTTTTCATATTTTGATCATTGAAAATTCAATTATAAGTATAAAAAATACTTCATTGACCACTTGACCATATCTTTCTAATATTGGTGTTGTAAGTTCAAGATTTCGGCCTTGACATCAAAGAACAAGTTATTTTTATGCACCATGATCGATCATATACAAAAAGGATGATTGCCATTTTCTACCTTTTTCATATCAATAGTTGCTACTTGCTAACACACCTAAATTATTGTTTGAGCCATCTATTCGTTTTTCTTCATATATAATCACTTTAAATCAAATAAGAATTTAAAATTTTGCATTATTATTTCCTTTCTTTTTGTTCGAAACTCCTTCTCCAATGAAACCATCTGAATATATATTCACGGATTTACTATAAAAATTGCTCTCACGACACAACATGTTACAAATTTTAATTATAAAAAAGAGAGGTAGAGTTGTTCTAATTATTTATACTAAAATGGTAATTTTTCTAGCCTTGTTAATTTGAATGTTGTTTATTCTTATGTTAATCCTAGGCGAAATAAGAAAATAAGGGTTCATTTTACATACAAAAGAACCATATTTTATGTTTTTACGTAAAAAAAACTATTGTTATTTTTTAAGTTAAAAAAGTTTTTATATTTTTGTTTTTACTTACTTTTTCTTATAGCAGGTATAAGACCTCTTATACAATTTTTTCCCACCTTTTCATGAAGATCGATACCTGTTATAAGGGTCCTTATACTTTATATATGAGTGGTATAGAGCTTTTATAGAACTAACTTTCCATTAATTTTTGCAATTATTTTTGAAAACCCGCAAAAACCATCGTTCGAAAGCCTCACACCTAGTATAAGACGATTTGTCATATACAAAAGTATGACAAGAAACCTTATACAACCTGGTATAAGAGCTTTTATACGCTGTATAAGAAAAATGTAGATAAAAATAAAAATAAGAAAAAAAATTTATGCAAAAAATATATTTTTCTTTTAAAAGCTAAAATAAATTAATTTTTAGTTTATTTCCTTAAAAAGTCCTAAAATTTTTTATGTAAAAAAATAAGGGTCCATGAAATTTTTATATTAAATCATATATTTAATTCAGTTATAATGAATAAATTGAGAACAATTTTAAAGCTTGTTAAACATAAGAAAAATTTAGGGTCATTTTATATCATCGGTTCCTAACGTATGCCTAAAACCGGTTATGTTCCTGTTTTCTTTTATTTTTTGTAATCATCTTTTTGTTGGAAGGGATTACGTAGACGTAGTTTCCACATGATAATTCATTAACAATGTTGAGATATTTCATAATTTTTATATTTAATTAATTAAATTATTTAAGATTCTGACAAAAAATTAATATTTCAAAACATCTTATTACTAATGGGAAAGTGTACATCATATTTTGTGAATCGAATTCAAATACGAAAATTAATAATCAACAATGACAAAATCACCGAAATAATAAATAGAGCAAAGAAGTAAATGAGCATAAGGCTTTAAACGAGCCGCACTGTGCCCGAACCTGATTGTTCAAGCTCTTTCATGAATTTGGATTGAGCTTGAGCATTCATTAAAACCGAGTCCAAGTTGAGCTCGATGAGTAAGGATGGCAACGGGACCCGGCCCGGATCCGTTTTCATATACTGGACCCGGATCCGGCGGGTCCATAATTTATGGATCCGGATCCGGATCCGACGGATCTCACGGAACCGGCTTCATGTAATTAACATCAAATTCTTAGTTTCAGCTTTCATTTTTGTACATTTTACCTTATTTTAAATATTTTACATGCTCATTTAATTATGTTCATGCAATTGGATTTACGTGGATATCAAATAATATTAATTATCCAATATTTTCGGGGTAAATAATAAATAAAAAAATACAATTAATATTTACATACGGATCCGGGTTTCATTACCCGGACCGGACCCGTTTTCTGGACCCGGACCATGACCCGGATCCGACGGGTCCAAAAAATCGAGATCCGGACCCTAAAAAACGGATCTGGATCCACGGATCCGGACCGGGTCCGGGATCCGTTGCTATCCCTATTCATGGGAGAGTGCCATCGAAAGCGTTTCTAGCATTTAGGGGCTGCATTGATAATTCGACTTGCCCTTTTTGTGAGGAAACGAAGACCATGGAATACGCTCTTTTCCACTGCTTAAAGGATCGACAAGTTTGG
>CATIWQ010077015.1:0-14446 GCA_949673415.1 Euphorbia schlechtendalii | reverse complement strand
ATTCACAACTTCAAAAATTGTGTATTGCGACGCTATTCATAATTTTAAAATTATGATTTTTATTAATTTTTTTTAATTCTTATAGTTTGAATATAGATTTGGTATTTTAATATTATTTTATTTTAGTTTTTCTATAATTCTATATCTATGGTTTTAAAGTAGTGAAATTTGAAGTGTAGCGTTAGAGAAAAAACACTGTAACAACTTCAAACTTTAGAATAAAATGAATTTGAAGCGAAAAATGAAACATAAAACATCATCACCCAACATGTTATCCTGATAACGCCAATACAAACCACACAAATATACAAATTTAAATTATAAATAGTCTAAAACCCAGATAAAACGTGTACTAATAAATGAATGATGGAAGGAAAAAAGTCTGTAGCGAAAGCTTAGTTAGTGTTAGTATTTAAATGTTGTTATACTACTAAATACGATTTTTTTGTAAATACATACAATTACAATGTTATAGAGGAAAAATGCAGCAACATTTTTTTATTGCCAAAACTTATTGGAGCAAGTTTATACTTTTTGTAACAAGTTTGGCACCGTTGAATAGACTTCACAAATTTAGGGACGACAATAGATCATAGATCCTATCTGGATTCATTTTGATAGTACGAATTTCAAATTTTCAGACCCGGTGAATATGGATCATCACAAACATTAGGGAAATTGCATAGATTATCCCTTCGATATCCGCAAACATATTTATGGACATTCATTCTTATTTTTTAACGTGCCTGACAAAAGATGTTGTCGTAGAAAATCGAACATCGTTCAAGTTTTTCTTTTTCTTTATGTCTTCTACTCATTTACTTATTTTCTCTATCTTGTTTAATTATTTATTCGACATAACATTATTTTTTAGCATAAGACTTTTATAAAGTTGTTTTTGTTTTATTTTTCATCAAAAGTAGATAATGTTAGAAAAAAAATATTATTTTATCGAATTATAGATTCTACCAATGGTATAGTTTGATATAACAAGCGATATAATTGATGTAACATACAACATACTTGATGATATAAACAACGTGATTGATGTTATAAACAACAAATTGTTGATAGCCAGACAATATCTACACCCTCCTGAATTTGTTAAAAATGGGCTCTTACCATGAACTTTCAAATGTGTCAAATACTCCCTTGAATTTGTTCAAAATGCATCAATTCGCCCTCTCAATGTCACGTGTCAACTTCTAGTAGTAGAGAAAAAAAATTTGAAACATGACATATATGTAAAGTCAAACCAACTATAAACTAACACACATCGGGGTAAAGTGACACGTTTCAAACAAGTGTAAGAGGTTATCTGTCACATTTCAAAGTTCGGGGTGGCAAGAACCCATTTTGAACAAGTTTAGGGGGATGATGATGCATTAAGCCTAAATTTTATATCCAAATTATTTATAAGTCTAGTTTCTATGAATAATTTTCATTATTGAATTAGATGAGCATAGTTGAAGAAACAAATGTATAGTGTTATGATAGATAATTGTTGTAACAAAAGCAAATTGAATAAAATAATTTATAGTTGAATTACAGAGTATTTTTTTGTTGTTCGAACGGACCTAATTGTGATTAGTAGTATAGGGCGAGATCAAATGTCATTCCCATGAGAAAAAAGGAAAGTGATTAAATTTATATAGTAAATCAGTAGTTAAAATTAAAGATAATATTATAAAAAGAAAATAAAACAAAAATGTAAAAACTGTTGTAAAAAAAATAAAATAGAGAAAAGGTTTTTGTAAAGGCACAAAAACAGACTAAAGAATGTTGTTAACAAAAATAATGATGATAATAATATGCAAGCATCACCAACAAGTTTAACAAGCATGGGAGCAACCTCCTTCAGGTTTTCTAACATTTTAAGAACATAGATCTAGGGTAACTTGCACGAAATTCACTAAGCTCAGCCTACTATCTTATTGCTTAGATCCACTATAAAACTTGACTCTGGGATTTCTCCACATGCAATTTATGTTTTATGCATTAAGTTCAAGCAAGCATTCTATTTAAATAAATTAAAAACTCCTAGCAAATCTCTAGTCTCCTTTTGTTGCTTGTAGAAATGTGTGCTTTGTGTTAGTTTCTGTGTTCACAATTCACCTTTCAATCCTTCTTAATCCCACTAAGCATAAGTTGAGCCCTCTCTTATGAGAGTTTGAGTGCAAACACAAAACAATATTCTATAGATAAAGTTAGAATAATAGAAAGAGAGTTACCACACCACTGGTAGCTGCTAGCTTGCTGGTTAAGCTTGCTTTGAAATTAGTTACTAATAATATGCAAGAAAATTAAATAAAAGATAAAAGAAAAATATACTGAACAAAATAAAGAAAGAGAACAAAAGTGGAGAGAAGTGAGCCAATCAAAGATTGCCCAACTATAACAAAAAGCTCCCCTTTTATGGGTCACTTGGACCTATCTAGAAGCCAAAAGTTGCAAATAAAATATCCAACAAAAAATATTGTCCACAAAAAATAGAGACTTATTATGTAAGCTAAGGTTTGTTCTAGATAATTCTTCAAAAAACACCAGCCTCCACGTGATGGCTTCCTCTCCCTTACTGGGCCACTTTGTCAAGCCCAACGGCCTTCAATTCGTCAGAGCAATCTTCTTAAGTTTGCTCCTCTTCCTGGATTTTCAGCGCAATCTTCTCAAAGACGCGAACAACCTGCAAAACTTAAAAACCTTTATAATTTGCACAATCTAATTCCAAATAAAGTGATTCTAAAGCTATTTTTCTTGTATTTTCTTGGTACATTTTTCACTCATCAAGTATTGTTGATGAATTACAAATGAATAATCATTGTAAAAAGATATAGTATTGATAAGTGTATGATTACACTTATAATCTTGATATTTGTACTCATAAAATGATGTGGTTTAGAGTCATTTTATACTTCATATAAAAGATTTCACATGGTATGTAGTTGTTTTTTATGCAAGTGCAGAAACTAGGGAGTGAAATGATCAAAGATGGAATTCTATGCAAAAAGATGCGTGGAATGCAATGAATTGGCTTAAGATCGAAGTTGTCAAAGATTGGCAAAGTTGCAAAGAAGAACCATGAAGAAAAGCACATGTCACGATCGTAATTCTTGTTCGAGATTGGACAAATCATGCCTGCGACTATCTATCGTGACATGACTTGTCATTCTTCACAAATAGAAAGTTACCAACTAATATTCACAATCGTGACATGTATGCCATGCTCGTGACTTGTGACAGTTTTGGATAACTCTTCTCAACTTCCAACCGCCGGATAAGAATGATCAACCACCATCAACTGTCAAACAAAAAACACCTTTTAGGGATAATGAAGCCATGAAATGGTATCTATCCATTGATGATAAGAATGAATTCTTGCATCTAATCACATTGAAGATGATGCAACCCTTCACTAATGGACACGACTCTTCATTAGGATAAATGTAACCCTTCGCACTCTATAAATAGGGTTAAATCCAACCATTTTTGAAAAAGAAATGGTGCAATGGTAGAATTGCATCGATGGTGTCATAAGCCGCAGCAAATGATATGATAGATAGAGAGTGAAAGATATAGATTTTGCTATGTTCAAAGTGTTAGAGAGAAAAATGTATAAGTGATTCGATTCTTGTTTCAATCACTAGATTTCTCCACATATTTGAGCGATTGTTGTATGAGTGTAATTGCAAAGCACTTATCAATAAAAGTTTTTGTTCTTCAATATTCATTTGTTCGATATTCACAAAGAATAGCATCCTTGCGGAGGTTCTGTACGAGTCGAGATCGAGTTCAAAGTAGATGTAGGAATTGCGAGAATTGACAACTCCCATTAAAAGAGTGGATACGGTTTAATCAACTTTAGCTTTCACTTGTATACCTTACAACTTTACTTTATTTTCTACTTATACTTTCTAATTCGAAGTTCATGATATGTCTATGTTTCATAACGAGTATTTCATCTTGCATCATTTATATTAATCAAGTTATATGCTTTCAAGTTGACTTTAAGTGTGATTTTGAGGTTAACAAGATTGTGTATAATCACTAGATCTATGATTATAATGTTATTTATTGAGTTAACATTTTTGAAGTGGTAAATTGCTAAATATGGCTACATGAGAGCGACCTGTACTAAGCATAGTATTATTGTTATCTAGATTCTTATAAGTGTCATAATTAGTTTACCCTAGATTTAGGAAAGTCGTTTCATGTGTTGCTCTGTGGTGAATTATAGAATATTTGGGCTTCTAGAATCGAGTTTGTTAAAGTTATCTAGTGCTTAAAGCAACTTTGATTATTTTGCATATTTTACTCTACTATACTTGTTCTTAGGGAATATCTATATACTTTGCATCTTCTCTAATCTATTCATGCATTAGTATATTCATCAGTTTACCCTTCAAAAACTTCAAATCATAATATTTTCTTTCATCCCGTAACTCTATTTGATATTTATAACCGAATTCCTGCCCTGTGAGATTGGTATCTTTTCAAACTACATCGCAACTATATACTTGCAGTTATCATCATTTTTCTATTTGATGAGGGGTATTGACAACATGTTATTAAACTTATCAGTAGAAAAGTGGCAAACATTCATCTTCTGGCTTTTTTATACAACCGTTCATCTTTTGGTTTCTTCATTTGGCATGCTTTAATGTCTGTGTTGTTCTTAATTGTTGATAATATGTCATTACTTTGTTGAATCTGTTATTTTTTAAGGGTGACCTATTTCAAATGCTTTGTTAGTGTTTTGCATGTTGAATGTGATTTTCCAAAAATTTGTTCATGTGTAGATACTTTCATATTTCGTTGTTAGATTCAAATTACCAACTTAGATAATTTAAATGTTGTATGTGCCACCTCGAACTGACTATCAATGCTTTAGGATCTTTTCTAACCGATTAGGGTTTTTATAGGTAACAATGACCGACTCAGTATCCACCACTAGTAGCCAACTCAGTAAGGAGTTTGCTGAAATGAACTCATTGTACTACAAACCTTTGAACGTAGACTATACTGACTGTGTCTCTCCTTTTAAGCCACCCCATTCACCTGAAGCTATGTTTGACATGAATTCCACCTCAAGTTCCAAATCTTCTTCCGGGTCTTGATGAGTAAATGGGTCGGACTCTTGTGGTTCCGCCCAAATCTACGGTTGTGGTTGCAGGTTAATTAAGACAGTTATTGAACATGCAACATAGTAAGGTAGAATTTCAAAACTTAAAATTAGCCTATAGGATCTCCTAAGCATGCCATGATTGATATAATCTAAGTTAAAACATTCCATAGATGCTGATTAGTTTATAAAACTTAGAAAAGAAATCTAGCATCTAAGTTTAGGATGTTACCAGTTAGCACGTGCTTTTCTTTCTCTTTTGGATGTGGCTTTTCCTTAGAACAATTCGATAGAACTTCGTTAGCATGAACCTCTATGATTGATCCACATGGATCTTCCCCAACCAAAACCTTGTAGAGATAGAACCCGTTAATAGACAGCAGCTGCTAGACCGCTCGAAGACCAACCCAAAAATATAAACTGAGAAGGTTCTCTTCAAATAAAAAGAGCCTTTTAAAGAAATTCTTCGTTGTATGGAGAAACTAGTGAAGGATCTCGCAAAATGAATGAAGAAAGAGATGTCGATCTTAGAGAGAATAGCTAAGCTGAACTGTGTGTGTAAAATAAGAGAACTCGAGGCCTATATATAGGGAAAATGGGGAGTGTTAGACTCCCCTAAAACTTTATATAGGATGGGAATATTCCCATCCCCCATGTGGGTTAGCTGCGCGGGTCATGGTGGCCTCCACAAGGTAAGCTCTAGCGGTTTTGCCTTGTGCCTCAAGCTGGGCTTGCAGCTTGCACGGGCTTTCCTCGTGCGCTAGCGGCCCATGAGCTTTTCAGCTTGCGGGGCAGCCGCACAGGCCCCACTCCGAACATCCCTTGTTCGTTTGGGGCCCACATGCAACAGGACAATTCCCTTGCTCCGCTCCATGCAATTTTCCCTATTTTTCTCTTATTCCCTTTTGTTATTAATTTAGTCCAACCAATTAATAATTCTTCTAATGAATTTGACAAACAAATATTTTCAGCATAGACCCAGTTTATAGGTTCTTTACTCAGTCCGAGAAAGACCCAAAGTGTGTGACCTCATGGGATCACAAAGTATTGAGCCGCTAGAGGTTAACCTAAACTTTGCTTCCCATCTAGGAATCTTTAGGCTCAGTGTTCTAGATCGATATGAAACCGATAGCTCTAGACGAATAAATGGGCTTTCTAGCAAAGGCGTATGATCCCCCAATACTCGGAATGTCCAATACTCGAAACGTCACGTGCTTGTGACTTGATCCAATTTTGCAGTAGTAACTAATACAATACACTGATCACAAGATTTTGACTATACTCGTTCCGATATGCTTATATTCGGTAACGGTGCTAAAAACCTTGTTCCCCACCTTTCTACTGATAAGATAAAAGTTCAAAATACGAACAGGTGTTGTCTATACTGCTTATCAAAATATAAAAATGGTGAACACTGCAAGTATACAGTTTTGTTGTAGTTTTAAAAGATATCGATCCCACATGGAAGGGATTTGGTTCTAAAGACCAACTAGAGTTACGGAACAAACGAAATAAGAAAATTTTTAATGAAGTTGGATGATTTGGATCATAGACGGATGAATAGATAAATGAATGAATAGATGAGAGAAAATGTAAAACATATAGATATTTCCTAAGAACAATTTTAGTAAAGAAAAACATGCAATAATCTTTTATATGAAGAGTAATAAGTTGCGACCGTGAATGGGTGTCACGATCATGAACCATGCTTTTCTTCAAAATTTTTCTTTGCAATAATCTTTGACAACTCTGATGCTAAGCCAAATCCTTGTATTTCACTCATCTTTTTGCACCTTTTCACTCTTTTTCCATAGAATTCCACTTTTGATCATTTTACTCCCAAGATTCACCTAATTTCTGCATTTGCATAAAAAACAACTACGTACCACGTGAAATCTTTTATATGAAGTATAAAATGAAACAAAACCATATCATTTTATAATTGAAAATGTCATGATAATAAGTGTAATTATACACTTATCATACACTCCTTCCATCGGGTTAAGTATATTGAACTCGGATTAAGTGTCAGCTCATGCAATAGCCGTAGCTATCCTGGAATTAGACTTATTCACGAAGAACACCACTAAACCATTATCTATCAAGATTGACTAGAAACCCATTCTATTAATCTTATACTCTGATCAGAGGTTTATGAGTGTATCACTTCAACAAGGGGCCCTAAGGTACAACTCCCATTATATCAATATACCAGGAGCGATGGATCCCATCTTAATTACTAGACTTACAACCATGTGATCATCACTATACTTGTAATCGCCCGTATCATTTTGATCTCTAGGGTATGAATAAGTATAACACAAAGTACAGCAACTCCTATATAAGGTAACCAGTATCTTAGGTCTGAGGATACTTGTACTGCTACTACAATAAGACATGATACCAATACATGGATATAGTTAGTTCCGAGTGTCTGTCTTATAGCAGTCTCCAATGTATTACTCGAATACATTCATGTGTTAACTCAAGGTACCCCCTTTAGCTTGTGAGATCGATTGCTTGGATATGATCCAAGGAGTAAGACTACACATGCTAGTCTGTCCATTCCATTGATGTCTAGTCTCAATGAAACTATGACTAGGGATATTTAGATTATTCACAGTAACACGTATGTGTAGTTCTCACACCACATAGCTCCCACTATGTCCTCACACTTTTACGCTATGAAGAAGTCATTGATTTTGTCTTATCAATGTGCATATATATAATACTATACACATATGATACCAGCGAGATACATAAATAAATTGAAAATGTTGATAATCAACAACGATGCTTTAATTTTTAATAATAATAATCCGAAACCATTTATACATTATAACTAATTAAGACATATCACCCTAATTGCCTCTAGGGCATACATCTTGTCTAACAATCTCCCACTTGCACTAGAGCCAATTGCCCATGTGCTTTATGCCATACTCATTAACATGCTGGTCATGTTTGACTTGAGTCAATGGCTTAGTTAGCCCATCCACTAGATTCTAATTCGTTGAGATGTATTCTAAATCTATATCTTTCCTGGCTACTATCTCTTGAATGAAATGGTACTTTCTGAGTACATGTCCATTTCTTTGACGAGACCGTGGTTCCTTTGCCTGAGCAATAGCCCCATTATTATCGCAATAGACCGTTATTGGATTTACAATGCTGGACACCACACTAAGATCACCAATAAATTCCTTAAGCCTGGCAGCTTGCTTAGCTGCTTCTAAAGCAGCTATTTACTCAGATTCTATGGTTGAATCGGCAGTCATATCTTGTTTGAAACTTTTCTAAACTACCGCCCCTCCATTTAACATAAATACATACCCTAATTGGGACTTATAATCATCCCTGTTAAACTGAAAACTCACGTCAGTGTATCCCTCCAAAGAGAGATCACCTTCTCCATGTGCTAAAAACATATCCTTAGTCATACGTAAGTACTTAAAGATAGTTTTAACACCCATCCAATGCTTCTCACCTGGGTCAGATTGAAATCTGCTCATGACGCTCAACACATGTGAGACGTCAGGCTGAGCACATACCATAGCATACAAGATGGATGCTATCGCTAAGGCATAGGGTATTCCATTCATGCGCAATCTCTCCTCTTGTGTTCTCGGACACTCAGATTTAGAAAGGTTAATCCTGGAGACATTGGGAGATAACCCTTTCTTGACTTCTCAAGGTTAAATATAGCCAAAATCTTGTCTATGTATGTACTTTACAAAAGACCTAGTAGCCTTCTGGATCTATCTCGGTAGATCTTTATACCAAGAATAGAAGCTGCTTCTCCAAGGTCTTTCATGGAGAACTTCTTTGACAACCATGATTTAACTATTTGAAGAAAAGGCATATCATTTCCTATCAATAACATCAACATATAGCACAAAGAAAATGACCGCACTCCGACTAGCCTTCTTATACACAGGGTTCATTAGCGTTTGACACATAACCAATTTCTCTGATTGTCTCATCAAACCTAATATTCCAACTCCTTGATGCTTGCTTAAGTCCATGAATGGACTTATGCAATTTGCATACCTTCAAGCCATCCATGGATGTAAAACCTTCGGGTTGTGCCATGTACACATCCCTGTCCAAATTCCGATTAAGGAATGCTATTTTCACATCCATATGCCAAATCTCATAATCGTAATGAGTGGCAATGGCAAGGAGCATCCTGATAGACTTCAGTATGGCCATCGGTGAACAGGTTTCATCATAGTCAATGCCTTCTTTTTGACTATAGCCTTTTGCAACCAACCTTGTTGTATAGGTAACTATGTTACCATCCATATGTCAGTTTTCTTCTTGAAAACCCACTTGTATCCTATGGGCCCAATCCCACTTGGAGCATCAATCAAGCTCTAGATTTGATTTTTGTACATGGAGTCCATCTCTGACCTTGTAGTTGCAAACCATTTGTCTGATTCTAAGCCTTCCATTGCCTCCTTGTAAATCCTGGGCTCATCATCTTCCATAAGGAAGAGATGTTTATCATTAATGATGAGAAACCCGTATAGCTCGGAAGCTATTGGAGCCCGGCTTGACATACGCAGTATTGATGTTATAGTAGGCTATTCCATGCTTACACTATCTTATGTAATAGTTGTAGGTATAATCAGTTGATTGTCTAACTGATCTTCTTGAGTGCCTAACTTAAGATTTCTCCCACTAGCTTTTGCAAGTATATGCTCCTTCTCGAGGAATTAAGCATTTATGGAAATAAGGACTTTTTGTTCCTTGGGATCAAAGAAGGTATACCCTATAGTCTCCTTAGGGTAACCTACAAACAGACTCCTGTCAGACTTAGCACCCAGATTATCTAAACTCATCCTCTTTACGTAAGCAGGACATCCCCAAACTCTCAGGTGAGAAAGAGTGGGTTTCTTACCATATCATAATTTGTATGGAGTTTGATCAACTGATTTAGAGGCACTTTGTTTAAAATATAAATTGTGCTGAGTTCTGCTTGGTTCATCATGGAATGAACCATATCGACTAGGGTTCGATTTCTCCTTTCTAACACTCCATTGTGTTAGGGTGTATAAGGAGGTTTTCACTAGGATAAAATACCACTATCCCTTAGATAATCTTGAAACTCTTAGCTTAAGTATTCAGCACCTCGATTAGATCAAAGGGTCTTAATACTTTTCCCAGGTTGTTACTTTACTTCGGTTTCAAACTCTTTAAATTTCTCAAAACTCTCAAACTTGTGCCTCATAAGGTACAAATAACCATATCGTGAATAATCGTCGATAAAGGTTATGAAGTAGACGAAACCCTCATGTGTCTTAACACTCATTGGACCATATACATCGGAATGTATTATTTCTAAAGTACTAGTGGCATGCTTTCCCTTTCCTTTGAAAGGTATCTTAGTCATCTTCCCCTTTAAACAAGGTTCGCACTCACCATAGGATTCCCATTCCATTAGGCCCAAGTCTCTACATTTATGTAACTTAGTTAAGCGAGTCTCATCTATATGGCTTAGACGACAGTGCGATAGGTATGAGGATTTATCATTATCCAATCTTGATTTCTTAACAATGTTCATGTTTAGAATTTCAGTTTTAGTATCTAGAACATAAATGCCATCAATAGATATTCCATAAGCATAAAGAACATTATCGCGTCGAATTTGACATTTATTATTAGAGAATAAAATTTCAAATCCCTCTGTTGCTAAACACGCAACAAAAATAATAACAGGAATATAATAACAATTGTTCAAAACTAAAACTAGGCCACTAGGCAAATGAAGGCTATATGTCCCTATAGCTGTTGCAGTAACCCGTGCTCCATTTCCAACTCTTAGGTCCATTTCCCTCTTTACAAGCCTCCTACTATTACGCAAACCCTGCACATAAGTACAAATATGAGTACCATAACTAGTATCCAATACCCAAGTTGACTCATAGGGAACTGTAGAGAAAATTTCTATCATGAACATACCTGAAGTAGATGCCTCACTTGGTTTCTTCTTCACTTGTTCAGAAATCTGAACCATGCAATCCTTCTTCCAGTGGCACCTTGCTACATTGGAAGCAGACATTTGCATTTCCTTTCTTACTTTTCTTCTTCTTTTTGATTTTCTTCTTTACAGTTAGACCCTTTCCAAAATGGGACCCACCCTTGGAAGGTTTGGTTTTCACAACCAAAAGTAAAGCCTTTAGATCCTTTCGAATTTTAGGCTATACCATTTGCATCGATCTTGTTCATATAATAATTAGTCACAAATTGTGAATAAATATCAATTAATGAGGTAAGAATCAGATCCACACATAATTCGTGATCCATCACAAAACCCAATTAAGTCAGCTTCTCTATATAACCCAATAGTTTAAGAGCATGCTGTGGTGCTGAAGTGCGAGCCTGCTTCTTCATTCCGAATAAGAGTTTTGATCTATCGAATCTCTCAGACCTGGTCTACTATGAGAAGGGCTCACGAAGATGGAGAATTTTGATATCAAGGTCTATGCTCTCATGTTGTTTCTGAAACTCAGAATTCATGGTTACCAGCATTATGCAAGCTGCTATTTCACGATCCTTTCTGTGCTTCTCCCATGCCTCATGTTCATTAGCATCGGTTTTAGCATCAAGCTCATCAGGGATGGGTTCATCTAAAACATAAGATATCCTTTCAGATCTGAGGACTATACTCACCACCCTGAACCAATCAGTAAAGTTTAAACCATCTAGTTTGTTGTCAAGAATTGAGCGAATGTTTATGTTTGGATTCATTGTTCAACATAGATATAAGATAGAATTTGTTTAGACATTAGTATATGTACATGCATTTAATATTAGGTATTTAATTAAATACATAATTCCTACTATTTTCTCGACATTCAAATAGCCCTTTCTATTTAAATTCGAGAAATTTGGTCAAACCAATTTTCCTTAGTAGGTAGCATCCATAACCACTCATCATGACCCCCGCTATAGCAGGTCAAGCCATAATAAGATAACCATTGTTGGAACCCGTTCATTTGCATCTCATACAATTACTAATCCATTTGAGTTCTCTTTCTTGAGACGTGCATACCCAATTATACGAATTCTCAAATGTGTTTCCAATTTAGCATTAGCTCCAATGATATGGACAACTAACCCATTTTGGTTAAGTCATTAACCCATCTAGTCTCATGACCAAACACATGTTAAGGAAAGGCATGTTGTACATGTGCTTACATCTGTTAATAAGGTTCATATCATGACTTATGACGGGAAGACTATATACCGCCTTAATATTATTGTGGGGATTTTATTGGTGCCACTGGTCTCGTCCTAGTCTAGGTCTTATACGATGGATATAATTATGAAAATAATAATTCCGGGCTATTTGGAATTGTTAACTCTAAGGGAATTTGCTCGGACTGGTATATCATAATCATTCCATTATGCCAAGACTCCACATAGCATGCAAAACAAACAAAGTCCATGTTTAAGTTATTGCACCTATGTCTATAAGTTTCAATTTAACAACTTAAGCCACGTTTGTATAACTATATGCGGAATCCAATTCCCATAATAGAAATCGATTAAGTCATAAAAATCCATTGGGTACTTTTGAATCTAATACTGATAAAGATTTCCTGGTAGGAGAAGCCCCCTTAAAGTGAATTAGCAACCAAGTCCAATCCTTGCCAAAATAACCATGGGCACTTCAATTCATTGTACCACAGACAACTATAATTTAAATATTTCATTCTATAATTGAGTGAAGTACGAGGACGACCCTCAATTAAAGCATTTACACATGTGTCAAAAAATTGCTAATTTATATGATAATCACCTAGAATAAGTTTGAGCAAAACCTTATTCTAGTTATAACATCATTTTCTATAACAAGAATTGAAACCTAAATCATGCATAGCATACTTTAATCGATTAATAGAAAATATCCTTTTAACATATTATAATCAATCATGCATTGCATAAGGCAAGCTCTGATACCATTGCTAGTTAATTAAGATAGTTATTGAACATGCAACATAGCAATGCGGGATTTGAAAACTTAAAATTAACCTAAAGGATCTCTTAAGCATGCCATGATTAATATAATCTAAGTTAAAACATTCCATAGATGCTGATTGTTTCATAAAACTTATAAAAGAAACCTAGCATCTAAGTTTAGGATGTTAACAATTGAAGCGTGCTTCTCTTTCTCTTTTGGATGTGGCGTTCTCTTAGAGCAATTCAACAGAACTTCAATAGCACGAGCCTCCAAACTAGGATAACCTCTATGATTGATCCACATGGATCTTCACCAACCAAAACCTCGTAGAGGTAGAACTCATTAGTAGACAGCAGCTGCTATACCGCTCGAAGACCAACCCAAAAATATAAACAAAGAAAGCTCTCTTCAAATAGAAAGGGCCTTCTAAAGAAATTCTTCTTTATTTGGAGAAACTCATGAAAAATCTCGCAGAACAAACAAAGAAAGAGATGTCGAACTCAGAGAGAAAAGTAGAGCTAAATTGTGTGTGTAATATAAAGAAATTAGAGGGCTCTATATAGGGAAAGGGGGGAGTGTTATACTCTCCCTAAAACTCTATGTGGGATGGGAATATTCCCATCCCACATGCGGGTTAGCCACGTTTAATAGGACTCGCAGGCTAACCCATGGTTGCCTCTACAGGGCAAGCCCTAGTAGGCTTTCTTTATGCCGCAAGTTGGACTTGCATATTGCTCGTAGCCCGCGTGCTATGTGCAAACAGGCTTGTGCGGTAGGCCCGCGCAAGCGTTGCCATGGGCAGTGCTTACGGGCTTTCCTCGCGTGCCAGTGGTCTGTGAGCTTTTTAGCTCGCAGGGCAACCGCGCAGGCTTTACTTCGAACATCCCGTGTTTGTTTGGAGCCCTCTAATTATGGGAAACATTCCCTTGCTCCGCTTAGTGTATTTTCCCTATTTTTCTCTTTATTTCCTTTAACTATTAATTTGGTCTAACCAATTAATAATTCTTCTAACGAATTTGATAAACAAATATTTTCAGCATAGACCTAGTCTATAGGTTATTTACTCAATCTGATAAAGACCCAAAGTGTGTGACCTCATAAGATCCCAAAGTATTGAGCCGTTAGAGGTTAACCTAAACTTGGCTTTCCATATAAGAATCTTTAGACTCAGTGTTCCAGACGGGTATGGAACCCGATAGCTCTAAACGATCAAATTGGCTTTTTAGCAAAGGCGTATGATACCTCGATACTTTGAATGTCACGTGCTTGTGACTTGATCCGGTTCTGCAATAGTAACAAATACAATACACTCCTTCCATCAGTTTAAGTACCATCTGGTTTATTGAGCTCAGATTAAG
>CATIWQ010076987.1:0-10711 GCA_949673415.1 Euphorbia schlechtendalii | reverse complement strand
TTCCTATTTCGATCACTATATTTCTACACAAATTAAAGCATTTATTGTATGAGTGTAATTGCAAAGCACTTATCAGTAAAAGATTTCATTCTTCAACATTCTTTTATTCAAGATTCATAAAGAATAGCATCCTAGCGGAGGTTCTGTACGAGTCGAGACCGGATTCAAAGTAGATGCAGGAATTACGAGAATTGACGACTCCCATTAAGAGTGGATACGGTTTGATCAACTTTAGCTTTCACTTGCATATAGTACAACTTTACTTTGTTTTCTGCTTATACTTTCTATTTCAAAGTTTATGATATGTCTATGTGTCATAACGAGTAATTCATCTTGCGTCATTTATATTAATCAAGTTATATACTTTCGAGTTAACTTTAAGAGTGATTTCGAGGTTAACAAGTTTGTGCATAATCATTGGATCTATGATTATAACTACACCATATATGGGCTATGCCAACTAAAAATCCAAGTGTTGGCACTAAATTGTTGCCATTTTAATATTGGAAATTGACTTGTGCCGACACTTATTTATTAATGTTGATAAAGCCTACTCATAATAGCACATTTCTTATAATTAGAAAAGTGTTGGTAAAAAGTGGTAAAATTGGTGGCAGGAATCTCAACTTCAAATATTTGGTGCGATAAAGACATGAAATACGATAAAATAAAATAAATTTATCTATCCAAAAGATGGTAGAGGCAAGGGTTCCCATTCCTTACAGGGACCATACCTGCTTATCCCTCTCAACAAGTGCCGCCAATTTGAGTTCTATCTTGCATGAAAATGCGAGAATGAGCTCCACTCTTATGAGAAGTACAAGTGTGAACTTGTTATGGAGAAGATGCTTAAGATGCAGAAGATCCATGAGGAGGAGAACCTTAAGTAATCGAAGAAGCATGGAACTCCAATTCCTCTCATCCCTAAAACTTCCAATGCTTTGCTACTGCCCCTTTTCTTCATTTATCAGTATGTGTTATCTTCTCGATTTTACGATATGGAATTCTATGGTTTTGTTCAATTGTAGGTTGAAATTTGGAGTTTTTTTTCAATTTTAGGGATTGGATCTGATTTTGGATTTTAGCTATGGCCTTTCAATTGACGGGATTTATAATCTATTGCCTAATTAGTTCATTATTTTTTATGATTTTGGTCTTGGGTTGCTGAATTGACTAATTGTAGAGCTAATTTTGAATCGACGCTTTCATTTACTTACTGATGATTGTTTGAAGTTTATCAACTCTTTGGAAATTGCTCGGCATGTGATTATGTCTGGTCATCATGTTCAAATTTCTATGAGTTTAGACTTGATCCATTATGCATTATCGAATATGTGAAACTTTGGAACTTAATTTGCTTTTGTCTATTGACGAATGAATGCTGCAATTTGAAGATGTGTAATGCTAGAGTCCTTTTTTCAGATGTGGAATCTGTTTGTAAATTGTCACTTTCCCATTGCAAACATTGTTTTCATTTTTCTGTTTATTTTGTTCCCGGATTTCAGTATTGTGGAGAATTTGTTGAATATGAAAACATTGATTTTGATTATTTCAGATAATGTACTATATGCGTTGCATACTTTGCTGCAACTAAACTAGAAGAAATTGTACTTAATTGAGTTCCTTCGGTGGCCATTCTTGAATAGAAAGGTAGTAGTGCGTTGGTTGGAAAATAAAAGAGAGGTGGAGGAAGGTGGCAGCTTAAAAAGTAGAAAAAACTGGCTAAGCCTTTGGTGGCGGCTGATACCAAGATAATTAATATGCTGATAATTCTCTACTGTGAATGAGTAGGTTAAGTACAGTTGCAAGTAATTACAAGTAGTTCCCTAACCAAATACAAACAGTAATATATTTACTTAAATAAATAAAATATATCTATCAATTTAGGCCTTGATTATTTGGATTAGTGATTTTGGAGCTCCTTCTAAACTTAATTGGTGATTATAGTCCATGTTTGGTAGTTTCCCCTATTTACTCCATTGAATTTATGACTTCTGAATCGATACAATACAATTGGTGCTGGATAAGTTCAATATAATGATCCAAAGAATTCTTAATTGGACTGCCATAACTAGAAAAATTTGAATGCATATCAGTAGGCAAACTGATGTACCAATAAGCCAAATAATGTCCATCAATACTGGGAATAATATCCATGATTCTTTATTCTTGCATGATCCTCTACCATAAATATTTGTGGTTTAGTAAATGTTATTTAGTTTAATTTGTCAAAACGACAACAATAAGAAGTTAAAGACTTGTTATCGTAACTTCTGTTGTTTTTAAAATGCTAAGCCTGCTATTGTGAGTGTCTTGGGTATTATTTATTTCCATGGTAAGTCAAAGTTTTTTTACTTGTATCTTTCTAATAACTATGTTGTTTGCAATGGCTACTTTCCTATCTTGTAGCCTTGTAATGGAGAAAATGCCTCTGAAACTAAGAGCTGCCAAAGTGCAAGAGGTATAATCATTACTAATTTGTTTTAAATATGGTATGAAAAATACTAATATTCTAGTTAGAAATATATTAACTTTCCTGGATGATTCCACACTTACATGTGTTTTGAAGTTGTGTTTTGGTGTAAGTAGAGCAACTAGAGGGAGTATTTGAAACTGAAAAATATATATGAATCCTTAGAAAGAACTTATAGGTATGTTATGTGCAAAATATGAAGCACATTAATGACACTTCAGATTTTTAATTAGTAATATTTACAAATTAATGGATTGTATTGGATGAAGGAACCTTCTTGGGGAGGACTTAGGCCCTCTAAACAGCAAGGAACCATCTAAAAGCAAAGATCCGATAATTTATTTTAATAAAAATTCATAAAAAATCCATAGTAGATCATAATAAATGTATTTTATATCTACTCTTCCTATGCACTTATCTCATGAAATGAAATAGACAATAACATAAATCATATTATTAATTGTTATTACAACAAATGTGAAATTATAATATTTTATATGGATAGGGGTATAAAAGATGCTACGCATAACTAATTCTATCTTCCATAAGAAGTGGATAGCCACTAAGAGTTTATGCTGTTGCATTGCATAATTTCTCTAAGTCATTTTGTCTTTAAATACTAATATGGCATTGACAGGTGTATGAAAAGGAGTTCAAAGGAGTTCCTTCTTGAAAACTTGGTTGTAGAAGGTTTAATTAGTGATGAAAGAAGAGTAGGTTGAATTTGTTCAAAGTGAGTTTACAGAGTACTTATGGCTCAAAATGGAAGTATCAAAATTGATGACATTGAGGATGGCGTTGACTTTTTCAGGCATTGACCATCCTTCAGTTTCGATCTATTGGTAAGTCCACAAACTAGTACAAATTTAATCAATTTTCCAATGTGATTTCCAGTCCTCTGTTTATGTATATACTTTTGTATGCATAGATCTACCTCCTTTATGTTGATTTTGATCTATATGAAGAATTATTTATTTTCTTGCTTTCACGTTACTTGTGAATCTAGTCTTAGATTTCTTATTGTGGTGTTTTCTTATATTTTGAGGCTATTATTTTTTTTAATTACTTAATCTTTTGTCAATCTCTTTTGATAGATGGTCTTATTGGTAACTTGTCTTTAATATATTCAAATCCATTATTATCTTGGTAGAGTTTCAATTCAGAATGTATTATAAAGAGAAAACATGATTAAAAGATAAGGATTTGGATCTCAAAGGAAGCTATTATATATCTTTTATTATGTGGTTTAAGTGGATATGGTACTTCTGATTATTTACACATTGAAATCCATTACCAGATATACGGGGCAAAAAAGCAATTCTTGGGGTCTTTTACTTCAATTTTAGCATATTTACATAGTATAATTTCTTAGAGTCTTCTATTTTCTTTTAGATATATATCCTTGTACTTTTTTTGGAAATTAAATAAATTATGTATGGACCTTGAAGGTTTGAGAACCGTAGTTTGGATAAAAATTAAAGATGAAATCTATCGTAATTAAGAATAATGGTATGTGTTTTCTACTTTAAACTAGTTACATAAGGTCAAAGCTTAAATCAAGTGTTTTCTGCAACTTGCTGTTTACTGCTTATATCAGGACTCCTACTTTAGTGTTCTCAGTTAGTAAAAGCATATTTTCTTTAACTCTACCATAATATAATCCTTGTGCTTACATTTAATTATATTATTTCCTTTATTGCATAATATATATTGTTCATTTGCACATATTTATTATTGTTCATTTGCACATATTTATTATTTATGTTGAGGCCCACTGGATGTTCTTGCTTTTTCTATTAAAATGTTTGGTGATTTCTTATGCAATATTTTGGTGATTTCTTTCTTTCATAGAATTCAATTCAAGAAATGTGTGCATCTAGTGCACAAAGTGAAAGTGTAGAACAAATTATGAAGGGTGAGGCATCGCATGAAGCTTCTTGGCTTGTTGGTAGGCATGCAGTGCCAAAAAAAGAAAAGGAAAAATCTATTGCAACAATTTCTGAGTTGGATGAGATTAAGAAACAACTAAGGAGAGAAAAGGAGGAAGAGATGGAGGATAAAATGCACCAAAAGATGGAGGAGAAAATGAATGAAAAGATGGTGTGGTTTGTTAGGAAGTTGGTACAAGACAATCCATTTTTAAATCTCAATTTGGATGCTTTCGGTGAGTGTTCAAGTGAGAATGATAATGTCTCTTCCAAAGAGAGGCAGGATTAGCGCTTTCTGAATCATGTTACGGATGGATAATACTTTTGGTTAATCCTTTGGATAATACTTTGTCTCTTTCAACTTGTACTTTATGGATTGTTACTAAATTGTGAAACCTGAATGTTATTTAATGAATTATATGTTGATTTTACAAAATTGCAATTGTATGATATACATACAAATGTATACAAATGCAAAATAAATTGTAGCATGTTGGCTAATCATTAAAAGTGTTGGTAAAAAAAAGTGAACACTTTGAATATGTTGTTATTTACAAGAAAAAATGTTGGCAGAAAGAAAAAACGTAGTAATGAAAAGTGTTGGCATTTATAGCAAAAGTGTCACCATATCAAGTGGAAGTGTTATTTCCAGATGCATTACCAACACCTGAAAAATGTTGTCAAAAGATAATGAAATGTTACTATAGGGTTATATGCCAACACTTTTTACCACGTGGTAAAAAATGACCAAAATTGTCGGTATAGGGACCTATGGCCAAATTACACTTCCCAACTCTTTTTTTTTGGAAAAAGTGTAGGCATTTCTCCTAAGCCAACACTTTTTTTCTTTTACACGACACTTTTCCAGTGTTGGCAGATCTAATATGTGGTGTAGGGACACTACTTAGTGAGCCAACATTTGTGGAGTGGTAACTTGCTAAATATGGCTATGTGAGAGCGACTGGTACTAAGCATAGTAATATAGTTATCCAGGTTCTTATAAGTGTCATAATTCATTTTCCCTAGTCTTAGAAAAGTCATCTCATGTTTAGACCTTATTTGTTGAAGTTATCTAGTGTACGAAATACTCTTGATGATTTTGCATGTTTTTCTCTTCTAAACTTGTTCTTAGGAATATCTTTATATTTTACATCTTCTCTAGTCTGTTCATACATCTATCCATTCATCATTCTATCATCAAAACCCCTCCAATAAAAATTATCTATTTTCGTTTACCCCGTAACTCTAGTTGGTCTTCATAATCGAAATTCTTCCTTGTGGGATCAATATCTTTTAAAACTACATCGAAACTGTATACTTGCAGTGGTCACCATTTTCTATTTGATAAGCGGCATTGACAACACCTATTCGTATTTTGAACTTTTATCTTATTAGTAGAAAGGTGAGGAACAAGGTTTTTGGCACCGTTGCCGGGGAGGGCAAGTGCATTCTTAGAGATCAAATATTTGGAGTATATAGTATATTTTCTAACATATCTATTTGTTTCTTTCTTAAATTGTATAAGTTGTCAAATCCTTACCTAGATGTGAAAAGAATATGAAATAATCATCTTGGAGGGGATACGTCATATTATTACATATGAATTATTGATAAATAGAAGAAATTCTTCTATTTTTCCTTTTTGCATTTGCGACCCTTATTTGCGTTCATGAATCCTTGATTAAAACTCTTTGTTTCTCAAATTCTGTAAGTCACAATTGCGACATATAATCACAATCACAACTAGTGCAATAACTGCAGCAGTTTTGCAGTTATTCGACAGTTATTCCGCTATCCCCTATAAGAATGATGTGGGAGTGCTAAGAAATTCTCACCTCTACAATCTAATTTTTTTCCTTTCAAATCTCAAATCTATTCCAAATCCGAAATTACTTCAATTCTTTCAATTTTTTGTTTCAATTACAATGGTTATCGCAAATAAATCCAACCTGGTTCTGCCTACAAATCTCCAGGAATGGTACGAGGTTCCGTTCCCTATCAATTCTAGAGAAGAAGCGGATCATTTTGAAATCATTAGGGAGGCTGAACATAAGAGTTCCTATACTATTCGTAGGAACAACTTCATTAACCTCGGTATTTATGACAGAGTTATGTATTATCTGAGGATTCTCAACTTTGTCATTTACTCGATTATAACTCTTGTTAACAGTGTGGAAAACTGTATGGAAATGTTGGTCACATTGGTGTGGAAGAATTAAAAGAAGAACTTCTTAGTCTATCACCACCATGGGAAAGCGTATAAGTTGACAAGGAAGGTGCTGGAAAAGTATATGGGTTTTCCAAAGGATTGCTATTACAAGGTGCTTCCTAAATGGGATCCCTTACTGATATGGAATCGCTTGATTGGACAAATCGAGTACAAACGAGAATCTACCTATAGCCGGTGGATTCGTGGCCCATGTTTGCTCGCATTACACTTTTATTTAAGTGGAGCATTGTTTGGCAAGGCAACGTTCAACCTTGTCATTCCCGAAGAATTGTTTATGTTGGAAGCAATTTGGGATGGCATACTTGTTGATATCTTGGGGATTATGATGGAGACACTCATCTACCGTGCGAAACCTCAAAATGACGGAATATGGGTGTTGAACTATGGCGAATTTGTTGGGCCAGATTGGGAGAATGCCCTACGCCATTGAAGTCTTTACTGATGAAGACTATATTCCAGAATTAAAGATGGATGTTTTCTTCGAGTATGGATTTCTTGTCAGGTTCATTGGGGTTGATAGAATCACCGATGATTGGAAATCATGGGATAATAGAGTGGAAGCTGATAGACATCGAGAACGGGAGATTGCGAGGGAGGAAGAACTTAGTATAACTAACCTCCGTGGAAGGTTGAATGAACTTTTGGAGGCGTAAATCTCGATTCATAGGAAAATCGATGCTATTCATACTCTTATGTTCGATGTCGAGCGAGATCTATGGGAATCTTACTATAAGATTAACCTAATGATAAAATCGCTTCCCCCCTAACTGAATATCCATTTTTCAATTAGATTTAGGATTTTGTACAGTTTGTTTTTTTTATTGTTCCTTTGTTTGTTTGTTCGTTCGTGTAATTATTTGTTTGTTAATGTTGGCTATAAAAATATTAAATATTTATATTTAACATATTTGTTTTTCTAAGTTTTTCTAGGACTAAGTCTAAAAATTGAAGAAATAAAGGAATTGAAGAAAGTCGCGACCATGACTATAGATTGTGCCCGTGACATATTGCAGTGAAACTTTTTGTTTCTGTCATGAGGAAAGTCCCGATCGTGACAGGTCTTCCCGATCATGACACAGAAAGAATATTACCATTACAGATCGTGAATTAACACGCAACATATGGCTGAAACTACCAATAAAGGCTAGTTTGAAGGAAAAATAGTGACATTGACTATTTTGGCAAATCAATGACCTAGTATAACTCTATATAAAGGTCTAGAATGAAACATTAGCCACCACAACCTTCTACAAAGCTTACAAAAATTCTGAATTCATCTCTATTCTTCTACATTCAAAAACCTTTTTCAACCTTCACTTCAAAACACCAATATGCATTGTGTTAAGGTAGCCACAAATAGAAGAGAAGTCCTGAATTACCAACAAGAGTGCGGTTGTCCTTTTCTGATTTGATCACGTGAAGATGGGAAGAGATTCTATGTTCTAAATAAATTGGAAGTCAACGGTATGATTTTTCTTGATATGGTTTTCTTGGAGACTCTAGGACTCCATGAACAAATGGGGATGTATCTTGCTGATTTGAGTTTAATCCAGTTTGTGGGGATATGATTTCCATAAAATCGTGATTGGATTTTAGGATTTCTAGTGACATTCAATTTTGAAGATAAAAGGAAGAGGGAGATTCAATTTCGTAACAAAGGAAGGCATTACACCATCACAAGAGATATGATGAGTGTTTGGTTCGGGTTCGAAGTTGAAAATTCAACGAGCATGTCGAATTCTTTTCAACCAAATCAAGTTTTCGGTAAATTTAAAGGGTAAGAGAGTCTTCAACCCTAAAAATTCTCCCAATAAACTTATTAAGGATGAGTGCATTCTTCTTCTCCACAAATACCTTTCCACTTCGGTATTTTGTCGAGTAGAGAATACCAAAGTCCAAAAGAAAGATTTTTTTGTTCTTTCGTATGCTTTGATGAAACAAAAAGCAGAATTCATGTATTTTATATGGGACATGTTGAAGAAGAATTCTACAAGTATGAGGAACAATATTAAAGCGGTTGAAATTATCACCGCTATCATCTTGGGTGCAAGAAGCGTACTCCCCTATATCCAACAACCAAGTGACTATTTTCATTATATGGATGGGAATTACTTAAAGAATAATGGACTTCTTCAAGAGAATGATGGTGTATATTCTTTCTATTCATACTCCAATCGAACAAACGAGTTAATCTCCACTCATGAAGATTTTTCTGCTGGACCATCTAATCCTACCACTAGACGTCGCCATGGAAAAGTTCTAATAGTTGAAGAAGATGATGAAGAAGAAGAAGAAGAAGCTTCGGAAGATTGGAAGGCGAGCAAGCAACAAAAGTTAGACAATTACCAAGTGGAACTTGGAGTAATGAAAAGAGATATGAAGATTCTAAAGAAAAGTAATAAATCTATGCTTCGAAAGTACTGTCTTTCTTTAGAAAACAAAACTATCGATTTACTCCTAGTCCCCTGGATTCTCCTTCTCAATAGATCGGGTTTACTCTTTTCTTTTCTTTTCTCTTTCTTTTTCAAATTTTTAAACTAGTTGTTTGTTTTTAGTTTTTAGTTTTTCAATTTTAATAAAGTCTTCCACAATGAGGACCTTGTGTTCTTTAGTGTGGGGGGGATATTTGTAAAAATCCCAAAATCCAAAAAAAAGTATAAAAATTAAAAAAGTTGAAGAATTTGAAAATTTATCTTGATTTTTTGTGTTATTTATACATTATCCATACCTATACTATACTAACACATGTTCTAAGGTTATTTTTAGTGTTAGGTATTTCAAGTTTGATGTTAGTGCATATTTCGAACTAAATGTTTCAAGTATGATCACACGTTGAGAGTGTGAGTGGTTTCGCACAACATTTCGCATTTGGGAAGGATGAGTTGTGAGTAACATTCAAAAGCAACATTCCAAGCAAGTTTTAATATATATTTCAATGCTACATGAATTAGTATAAGTTATATAGGTTTAGTTTAATGCTACCGATAAGTTATTAGTGGAGTGATATCTAGTAGTGTTCTTACTATGGGGTTTAAATGTAATTCTCGAATAAATCCTATAAGTATTGAGCGTGTTTAAAGTGTTGGGAAACTATAGCAATAATACTTTGAAAGTGTTCAATGAGGGATAAGGGTATTAAGAGAGAAAAATAAAAAAAAGAGAGGATAACCAATGAGTGAAAAAAAGAAAAGTAGCATAGCATGAAAAATGGGTGCAAAGTACGAATCAGTACTTCAAAAACATACGCTTAAAAAAGAAAAAAATGGGAGAAAGTGGTATGGAGCATAAAATGCTACCACTAAAAAAAGGGGGGAGAATGGTATGAAGTATAAAATGCAACCATTAAGAGTGTTTTTAGCATCCTAGGTTACCTAAAAATGCCTTGAGATCAAACTTTCCAAAGTGTGCTCCCTTTGTCCTTTTTACATTATACAATACTTGAGAGAAGGAAATATTCAGGTAAGCATATAACACTTATATGAAGATGCAATTCGGTTAACTCCCCATTAAGAGCAAAGGTATGCAACTAGACTATATAAATTGTACATTACTAATTTGTGGGAAATTTTGAACTTTTACTTGAACTTTTTGCAACGTGGGAATGTGGTACTCACTACAATAGTCTTTCGCCAAATGAGTTACGAACTTGAATACTATTTTATACTCTTATGTTGTGTTTACCTTGAGGACAAGGCAAGAGTTAAGTGTGGGGGTGTGATAAGTGTATAATTACACTTATTATCATGACATTTTCAATTATAAAAAGATATGGTTTTGTTCCATTTTATATATCATATAAAAGATTTCATGTGGTATGTAGTTATTTTTTTATGCAAATGCAGTAACTAGGTAAATCTTGGGAGTAAAATGAACAAAAGTGGAATTCTATGGAAAAAGAGTGAAATAGGTGCAAAACGATGCTTGGAACACAATGATTTGGCTTAGGATCGAAGTTGTCAAAGATCGGTAAAGTTGCAAAGAAGAATAATGAAGAAACAACATTTCAAGATCGTGACATCTATTTGTGGTCGCGACTTGTCACTCTTCATAAATAGAAAATTGCAAACCAAAGTTCACGAT
>CATIWQ010076985.1:0-37734 GCA_949673415.1 Euphorbia schlechtendalii | reverse complement strand
ATCCAAAAGCTTTCTAGATCCTTCAAACAAATTATTTGTTTGTTTATTTTTATATTAACTAAATGTATTGACTTCAAGTCAATGCCTCTCATGCATACCACCTTCTTCCTCATTCACATTAATTGATTAAGGGTTGTTTGCGAATCCTTTTCATGGTTTCCTAAAAAGATTCATTTTCAAGATTTTTCAGGTTGTTATCTCGAAAAATTACGAAAATCAGTAGAAAATGGTTTTCAACTGATTATTATAAAGAGTTCAAATCTTTTTTCCTATATCAAAATATTTTATTTTATTAAAAGTTTATATGTTAAATTTTTTGTAATAGCAATTTCGAACAGACCCTTAACATTAATTCTTCCAAATTTCATTTTATTAAAAAATTTATTTTCTAATCTTTGCCGTGAAAAAAGAATCTTTTAGTTATGTAATTTCATTATTCGTCACATGATGGTAAATGCATAGATACATACTCGCCTCAAAGAGTGTCAAAACGATGAAAGCTGCAAAGCAAAAGTAACGAATTTTTCAACCTTAAAAGGCTTCAAACGGTCTAGGGGAGGCTCATTTGATAACTTGGAATAAGATTCTAAGATTTTCTCTACAAGCAAGAGATTCATTCTAATCGGGATAAAACTCTATCCTAACAAGAAGATAATGTCAAATTAGGGATATATACAATCTTTGTTAGATGATGACTCAATCCTAATTTATTTTAGACTTTTGGTTCCTATATAAAGGCACTAAACTTCAAAGGTACGATATCTAATTCTCATAATTCTCTGCCTCCTCTCATAATTTCATCGCTAACTTAAGCATTACAGATGCTACGTCGGTCACAAGACTAGCCCCTCTAACCTTGTTTTATTTTGCAAGTACACCTATAACCAAGACAACACATAATTCAATTTTGAAGAAAACAACGTAGACTAGATTTAATTTTCCAAGCACAAGCCTGCCCAAGCCCAACCTACTTTGGGAGAGTTTGGGCGAAAAAATTAGGATTATGGTTCGGTCAAGACTAAACTCGTCATAGCCCGAGTAATATATGATATGAATTACAGCCCTATATAATACAAACATGTATAAATAAATGTATAATTATGTATTTATTATACATAATTCCATATTATATAGATTTTATTGTTTTTAAATTTCTTTACCAAGAGCACCGTAAACAAATTTAAAAAACAAAATTGTAGTTCACGTAGAAAATTGTAAAAATTATACGTAGGTGAGAAATTAGTGCAAACAAAAACCATTTAAAAAAAAAACTTTCGTCTTTCCACGCAATATTGTGGTGTCGAGCTTATACAAATATATTACATTATACAAGTATTTTACACTGTAAACAACTGCCAAAATTTGAAAAAAAAAGCGAACGAACAGTTTCTAAGTTGCTACAAACAGAGACATAATCAGTCAGAGAATGTTATGAAAGTCCACACGTGGGGCCACCGAAAGTTGTTTTTCGGGGCCCATCATCGAAAGCCACCGAAAGTAACCGAAAGCCACCGAAAGTTGTTTTGTCTCTATGCTTCAACATTTCATTATAAATAGGATGAATTGCAAAGCAAATCATCATCACAAATTTGAGAGCTTTAGAGCATTTGGAGAGTTAGAGAAAAATTAGTAGAGAGGAAGATCAAAAGCAGGTCAAGCAAAAATTAAGTCTAGTAATTTTTGCGCCTTTGATTACATCTATTAAGGGTTTTCTTTAAGAGAATTTTGTGTAACTTTCTCCATAAATAAAGTCTGCAACAGCTCCGGAGAGGTAGGCGAAATTGGCCGAACTCCGTCATCAAATATTGTGTTATTTTTCCACTATTATTTTTTCGTATTCCATTAATCTGGTAGTGCGGGAATTACCGCGTTTATTCCCTAACACTACGTTGACATCAGACCTTGAAACTTAATACTTAACTATGACTTCAGCATCTACCAATCACAAATTGCCAACTCACTCTCTCCAGAATAATCTCATATACACATGCATCAGATTCGTACTCTCTAATTCCCACTAGACCTGTTAAAATCAGGCGGGCTGGGTCAAGTCCAGAATGTGCTTGATATGGCTTGCAAAAAAAAACATGAACCCAAGCTCAGTCTAGTTCACACATCACAATTCAGGTTCAGGCTGAGCTCGGACTAGGTTTATAAGATTGTTCTCGAATCCGAACCATGATCCATACTAATTTTTTCATTTTAGATTTTTTATCGACTAAATCAATATAAAAAAGAAAATTTTTTATATAACTTTGTATATAATTTACATAAATTACATATTGAATAGATGATTTAATTTTTTTTTGTATTATTTATTGTTTTTAAATCAAAAAATTCCATAGATCAAAACATAAAAATTCAAAAGTAGTTATTAAACATAAAATATAAATATATAGTTTTATATACGGGTAACCCGGTCATGAACAGGTCGAGTTCCCAGTCCCACTCACCCCACCGAACTTACATTCTTCCTCGTCTTGTTCTCTAGCATGACTTTCGAGCTCCACAGTCAAAACCATACGACCAAAAGACATTATTAAAACGGCTTTTTCTTCTTATTATTTCTTTCATACCTATCAACAAATTCAAGTGCGATCCAGTACCAGATGACTCTACTCTCTCCATCTCGGAACCCCGCCACTCCGGCCATGAGCTCAGTGTAAGATTTCAACCGGTGGTAACTTCTACTTGCTGATTTTATTGAAGTTTCACCGGAGAGCTAGCCACTCCAGCTCTAATATGAGCTGGACGTGAATTTCGGTGGAGTGATTCTGAATTAGTTCAGTTTGAGTGCTAAGATAGAAATTCAATATGTCGCAATCAGGTGAATTATTTTTCCAGAATTTAGTGTTGATTTTTTTCCACTTTGTTTGAAATTAAGTAGTCCTTTTGCTGAATTGTGCATTGTATAATTCGTTTTCTTGTTGAATGTATATATGCGTTTTTACAAGCTAAACAAGCAGGATTTAGTTCTTCATGAAAGTATAATCTGTTGTCATTTCAGGATATGATACTAAGGATCTGTTTCGAGAAGCTCAATTGCGATGGCTGAAACCTGCTGAAGTGTTTCATATATTGAAGAATTACGAACAGTGCCAACTCAGCCATGAGCCACCTAAAAAGCCAACCGGTATGCCATATAGTTTATGTATCTGTGTAATTATGTATTATTCAGTCATTTCGTTTCATTTTCGTGGTTTTCTGCGGCAGTGGAAGCTGCTTTGCAATTCATTTGTTATTCATTGTGATTCACTGGCAGGTGGATCTTTGTTTCTTTTCAACAAGAGAGTCCTTCGGTTCTTTCGTAAGGATGGCCATAACTGGCGTAAAAAGAAGGATGGAAGAACTGTTGGGGAAGCACATGAACGACTCAAGGTCTTTTATTCATGACTATGTTATGTATTCATTGCATCTGTCTTTTCATTCCTGTTTTTAGTCAAAATTTTAGTTCCAATTGCTGATTGACTAGATATTTTGGAAAGAGAATTTTGTTCCAAAATTCAATACAAGGAAATTTTGGTTTTCAAATATGAGATTATTAAACTTTTTTTTTCCATGGTGAGTAGTTACAGAATTTATTACTCACTGCTGTTGAGGTTACTCCCCTTCTATTATATTATTTTCACGTGCGTGGTTGATTAAATTCATTCTATTTGCCTTCCACATCAAATAATCTGGTTAATCAAAAGCTTAGCAAATTTATTGTGAGCGTGTGTGCATATTATGTACAGAACTCCTAAACGTTATATATTCCATGGTGTGGTGCTTCTTCTCCAAAATAAGCTTGACATGATTACAGTATGTCAAATTTTAACTGAGCTTACCCTTATATTCAAGTTTACATTTTGGCATTGTATGGATGAATTGCAAAAGCATCTGCCTGGTTGATATGCTGTTCATTTGAATATGCTCTTAAAATTTGCTGGGAACATTTTCTGAACAGTTTTAGCATTTTAACATGTGAAAATGTTCTAACTATTCATTTGTGTCTTTTTGGTTTGTGGATTTGTCTGCCTTGACATTTAACCTGTATGATTAGGTGGGAAATATTGAAGCATTGAACTGTTATTATGCCCATGGAGAGGAAAATCCATATTTTCAGAGACGTTGCTACTGGATTTTGGACCCGTGAGTATATCTAAATTCACAAGTGAATTTTACTTGTTTTTGAACCTTTCAAATTTCTTTTATACAATCATAGAGATATCTGTTCAGTTGATGTATTTTGACTGCAATAGCCATTAGTAACACAAGTACCATGTTCCATCCGATGATCAGAATTTTGTAAGTTAATAAACAAAGCATATATTTGGTGATAGTGTATGTGTCTTTTTCTATATTTCTTTCTTTTTTTACATTTTACTTTTCTTGGCAGCGTATATGAGCATATTGTTCTGGTTCATTACAGAGATATTCATGATGTAAGTTTTCACAACTTCTTATCTGTAGCTATGCATTAGTTCTATCATCATCCATAATTGTGTCCTGCAATGCATAACCTCTTTGGCTCTGAACAAGGTTTTGGCCTCTTATGAGGAAAAGAAAAAAGAAAACAAAATTTCATGAAACAAATTTGAGGATCGTTAAACGAAGCATTTGCAATTTGAAGTTTCAAATGTCATATTCTGTGGGATATTATTTGGTTTCCTAGGAGTTTTTCAAAATTCATGTTGTTCTCCATTTTCAATAACATCTAACAGGTACAATTTTAATGTACATGGTCACGTTTATATCCGCAGGGAATTACCACTTTGGGATCTGTTTCAAATTTACCAGGATCCTCTTCTATATTTATACCCACTCCAACTTCTTGCACTAGTCTAAACCGAGATTCTACGTCTGTTATCAGTGATGTGCATGGTTTGAATCAAAAGTCACTTAGTCCAAGCTCAATAGAAGTTAGTTCAGAGAATGTGAAGACAGGAAATAGATTAGAAACTAAAACAGAGTTGACTGATACTTCAAAAGCTGAAGTTAGTCAAGCTTTGCGAAGATTGGAGGAGCAATTGAGTCTAGATGATGACAGAATCAATGACATTGATGTTGGATATAAGGGAGGCGTCAATCGTAATCTGGAACTTCTCGACTATGGGAAGCATACCTCTGAGACTGAACAGCCTATGAATTCGCTACATAGGCCAGAATATAATGGAAATAGTCAAGGCTATGTTGGGCATGCTGGGATGCAACAGCAGAGTAACAATCTTGTTCCCATATGGGATGCAGGTATCTCTTTACGTCATTCATATGAACTGAACTCATTCAAGTTTATCTTGAGCATGTGCTGTATGTAGATGTCATAAATTCTGTTTGTTAATAGCATGCTTCTCTTATGTTACTGTCGAGATGGGAAAATAAATAAAAGTTCCTGATACTTTTAGGCATGTGTAAAGATTCTGGTTGTGCCTTTCCATATTGAGTGGGAGCTCCAATTTTTAACTTATGGTAATGCTCTCTTGGATGGAGTGGCTGTTCCTCCTTAAGAAACTATAACATTTGAAATAAAAAATAGAGGCATCCTTCTGCTTCATAAATTGTAGAATAACTCTTAAGATCTCTGTCTTTTCACGTGATATAATAGGGTTGTAGGTGTTTTTCGATATACAACACTTTTGTACTTAGGCAATCCTCTGAGCTGATATTCTTTGTTTGTTCAACCATTACTTCTTATTTTTGCCTTTCTATTGTTCAAGAATCTATGATTAGTTAGTTGCATTTTATGCATGTTCACAATTTTGAGGTCTGTTGTACATCTTATGTAAAGCTGCAAAGAGCGGCTTATGAATTTGTTTGTTTCAGGTAAAAGAGGCACATACCCTCAGTCATATTCACAAGAGAATGTTGAGGGAAGTAGAGAAACTCAGTCCTGGAATCAAGTGTTGGTGACCTCTGAGAATTCACCTTCTGTGGTAAATCTGGTAAACTTTTTGGCCTCTTGCCTGTTTTTATAACCTCTTGTGTATCATGTTTACATCATACGTGGTTGAAATACTAATCTTCCGAGTCATGTTCGATACTATTATGTGCACACAAATGGCTGATAGTGTGGGCTTTTGAGAACCAAATTTAGCATGGCTTTCATTTTGGTCAGGAACCTGCTGAGCAGAAGACTGAGTTCAATCACTGGCTGAATTTCAATGATGAAATTGGAAACTGTAAGATGTTTTATAAGTTCTGGTTATTATTGCAAATTTCAAATTCTTGTGAACTCTCAATAACAAGTTTTGCATGTTGACCAGCTTCTATGTTGCTGCCACAAGAAGTTGAAAGCATTGAAATTCCTTCTTATTCCTCCAGCATGAGAACTCCAGAAACTAATCCAGACTACTACACAGTGCTTTATAACCAAGGTCAACTTGGAGACCCAGTTGAAGCGAATTCATGTTTAACTGCTCTTCAGCAGGAATTCACGATTCGTGAAATATCCCCAGAATGGGGTTATGCTTCTGAGTCTACAAAGGTATGTATGCCTTATCTTGTTCAATTTTAGAACATAACCAACTTAGTTGCTTTTATCATATGCAAGCCCCAGTTATTTACTATTTCAACTGATTATTCATAAGGATTATTGACCAGAAAGGCCTGATTCATTTCAGTTTTAAAGTGCATAGGCCACATTTTTCTAACACGTCACTGCTCATTCAATGCTATCACTTCAATATACAACTTTTTTAGTTTACCTTAAATTGGTGTTCAATGGATTGACATCTGTTGTTCTGGATAATTTTCTTTTGCGATTGTTAGAAATTTTGAAGCCTGGATTTCTGATGCAGGTTATTATCATTGGACATTTTTTCTGTGATCCATCCCAATCTACATGGACATGCATGTTTGGTGACACTGAAGTTCCTGCCGAAATCATTCAAGAAGGTGTTCTCCGTTGTGAGGCTCCTCCTGGCCTTCCAGGAAAGCTTACTTTGTGCATTACTTCTGCCAATAAGCAGCCATGCAGTGAGATAAGAGAATTTGAGTATCGACGTAAGAGTGACAATTCTACAAATAGGAACAATTTATCTCAAACAGAAGTTGCTAAAAGTCCTGAAGAATTGTTGTTACTTGTCAGATTTGGACAGATGCTTCTGTCTAATTCCTCTCTAGATAAAGATGACAGCATTGGAACTGGAATTCATATGCTGACAAAAACAAAAGCTGACGATGACTCATGGGGTAGCATTATGGAGTCTCTATTAATCGGCAATGATACTTCATCTGGCACAATTGATTGGCTTTTGCAGCAGCTTCTAAAAGACAAATTGCAGCAGTGGCTTTCTTCCAAATCTCAGGAAATACAAGTTCAAGGTAGTTGTTCCTTGTCCAAGAAAGAGCAAGGGATCATACACATGGTTGCTGGATTGGGCTTCGAGTGGGCCTTGAGCCCAATTCTCTCTTACGGTGTCAATGTAGATTTCCGAGACATTAATGGATGGACTGCTCTTCATTGGGCTGCACGTTTTGGAAGGTTAGGTGGCAATAGTGAAAATAGAGGTTTGGCTAAATGCATAAGACCCAAAACCCCTGAACTTGACAACTTTTGTCGGATGTCACCCTTAACTTTCAAAATTTCCACTTAGCCCCTTAAACTTTGCAAAAGTGCACCAGTTTACCCCCTCAATGCACGTGGTGTCAAATCATGGTTAGGTTGACTTTTCAACGATATATTTTTCTGATTTTTCCCTCTCCAACCAGAAATTGACACGTGACATTGATGGGGTACAGTGGTGCACTTTTGCCAAGTTTAGGGGGCTAAGTGGAACTTCTAAAAATTCAGGGTGGCACGTAGCAAAAGTTGCCAATTTTAAGGGGTCTTGATGCATTTGCCGACATGGTTTTCTTGTAACTCATGCAAAATAGTAACAAGTAGCCGAAAAGGCTGTGTTTCATTTCATATGGTGTTTCATGTCACAGGGAAAAGATGGTAGCATCCCTTTTAGCTTGTGGCGCATCAGCTGGGGCTGTCACAGATCCCACTCCACAAGATCCAGTTGGCAGATCCCCTGCTTTTATTGCCGCCAATAGCGGCCATGAGGGGCTGGCAGGTTATCTCTCAGAAAAGGCGCTAACTAGTCATCTTTCATCCCTCACATTAGAGGAAAGCGAGCTCTCTAAGGGTTCTGCTGCCGTTGAAGCTGAGAGAACTGTGGATAACATCTCAAGGTGGAGATTTGGTGCCAACGAGGACCATGTTTCACTTAAAGACACCTTAGCGGCTGTTCGGAATGCAGCCGAAGCTGCTGCTCGAATACAAGCTGCTTTTAGAGCGCATTCTTTCAGAAAGAGACAACAGAAAGTAACTGCTGCATCTGCTAATAATATCGACGAGTATGGGATCTGTGCTGATGATATTCAGGGGCTTTCAGCTATGTCAAAGCTGGCCTTCCGCAATGTACAAGACCACAATTTGGCTGCTTTATCTATTCAGAAGAAATATAGAGGATGGAAAAGCCGCAAAGATTTTCTTGCGTTTCGAAAGAAAGTTGTGAAGATTCAGGTATATGACGTTTCTCCTCTTGTTGTATGCTTTATATGCACCTATTGCCAGGCCATTCCTGAAAATTTGGCGGCCCTAGAAAAATAATTTAAGAAGTAATAAAATGAGGTCTTTAATGAAAAAAAAACCCAAGTGTTTTACCAAGTGTTCCAAATTTATTACGTTTAACTTTATCTGTATAACTATAACAATTAAAACTTAAAACGGAAAAAAATATTTTCGGGCCCTTTCCGGCTATAGGCCCTAGGCGTTTGCACAACCCTCTGGGCCAGCCAGCCTTGCTAGTTGTACAATAGCTTGTTGTGTCCATTTTTCATCTCTATGGTCGAGAGCTGGAAAAAAAATCATAGATCATATTTATGAAGAATGGATTAATTGGTTCTATATTTTGGGCAGGCTCATGTGAGAGGGTATCAATGTCGGAAGCAGTACAAAGTGATATGTTGGGCTGTAGGAATCCTGGAAAAGGCTATTCTGAGGTGGAGGCGTAAAGGAGTTGGGTTACGTGGTTTCCGGAGCGACGAAGAACCCCTTGAAGATAATGATGATGAAGATATTCTCAAGGTATATCGCAAACAAAAAGTTGACGGAGCTATTGAAGAGGCTGTCTCACGTGTGTTGTCAATGGTCGGTTCTCCCGCGGCACGCCTGCAATATCAGCGGATGCTTCAGCGATACCGCCAAGCCGAGGTAAGTAGATCAACAAACTTCATCTTTTACTACACATGACGACTTCCACTATTCCTGATCATATTTGAGCTGTATTTACTTGTTATTATCTCTTTCCTCTTAATTACCAACTTATAGTTTTGTTTATACTTAATCTCTCTCCTAATTAATCAAAGGGTAAATTGGGAAAACATTATTGAAAGTAGCATCGATATTCTAAGATGACAAGTAAAAGGAACCAAAGTAAAAAGTCTAAAATGACCTGTATTAAATCATCTTTAACTGCTTGTAAATTACAAGTCTAGGTGGCATGTGGAATAGAAGTTCCTATTGATGATGTGACAATAGTCTTAAAAATAGACAATGTCTATTTTTAAGATAGCAATAGTAGTTGTCTATTCCATTTTTAATAGTATTTATTGTAGACAATGTCTATTTGGTTGTCTACGTCTAGACAATCAAATTGACATTGTCTACAATAAATGATGGCACATAGGTGTCACATGATATAGGGAAGATGGGCTAGACAAGCTACTAAAGATGCCGTTTCAAATTGATTGTTTATTACTTCTTATGTGTCAAGACAATTTGTGAACTAGACAAGCTACTAAAGATGCTCTTAGTAACCAGAGGAACCAGAGAGAGTTATATCAATCGATACCACGGTTAAGAAAAGGCTTAATGCATTAGTAGTTGACTGAGTTGTACCAGAAAATCTACTAACCCCTAAATGTCATGTGTCAATTTCTGGTTGGTTTGACTTTTCGAAGATGTCACTTTTCTGATTTTCTCTTTCTAATCAAAAGTTGAAACGTGGCGTTCTGGAAACAAAGTAGTGCATTTTTGAAAGATGAGAGAGCTACGAGGTAACTTTGAAAGTTTAGGGGGCAGATTTTTTTTGAGACAAGTTGAGGTAGGTGTTGACGCATCATACCTTTAAGAAAATGAAAAAAATGGCATTTCTTTATTTAAGACATCAAAATGGCATTTATTTTTTTAAGACAGAAAAATGGCATTGAATTGTATACTTGTATGCATGTAATCAACTGAACATTAAATGCCATAAAATTCACATTTGTACTATTATTGGTGTTTCAGCAACATGGCAGAATAACTGACCCGACTATTGCACAAGAGTTTTGAATATGCATAGTTGCATTAGATCCTCAAGTCATCTAACAAACTATGTATTTTTCATAGGCTGAACTTGATGAGAGTAATCAAGCAGTTGCTTCAACTTCACTTGAAGATTTTCCTGACGTAGAAATCGAGAATTTGTTTGATTTCTGTTGGGAGCGGAGCGGCTTCTAACTTACAAGTTCGTGTTCAGCCCGCGTTATATATAGTAAGTTACATGGTGTACATGAAGTTAAATTATGGTTTAGAGTTTGTGAATAATGGTTCTGACCAAGTAGATGGAAGTGATTAAAATTATTTGCAGATATTGTAATGTAAGCTTTGTTGGCTATTTGGTGTTGTAAATGTTTATGTAATTAGTGTAAATTGCTTCACCTGAGATTGGTTAGTTTCTGCCATATTTTCTGTTTAAATCAATTCTATTTTATCATTTTTTAATATCTATCTATTATAGTTTGAAATTATCAAATACTCTAATTCAAGTAAATGTCTCACTAATATTAGGGCATATTAGAAAACGTGAGAAAATGAAATGATAATAATTTAAATATTATTATAATAATCATTTGATTTGCTTGTGATTTTGACAGTTGGAAAGTAGCATTCATTTAAATTACCTACGCCAAAACACCATATTTGAAACGACACTTAAAAGGAATTCAATTCGGTTTGAGTAGAAAATTGTAGAATTTGTATATGAAATGTATTAAATTACCTCGAAAATACGGTTCTAAACTTTTTTAGGCTATTCATTTCGAACTATTTTCAAAGCAGTTCAATTTAAAAGTTTTAAATTTAATGTATTCAATCTACTGTAATTGAAATTCAAGCCTTTTTTTTTTTTTTGGTAAATATAGAATTATGATCCTCAAACTCCAAACACAGCGTAAATATTTTGGTACTTTAGGAAAGTGAGTAGATAGGGAGACACGTGTCAGCCACATGTTTGACATCTCCCTAGTCGCTATCAACAATTATAAAAGTTCATACAGTAATAATTAAACTTAAAATTCAGTTTTCCTTCGTACAATTCTGCCATTTATAGTTCTGGACTTCTGGATTGTACAATCGAAGTTTCTTCTCAACTCAACACCAATCGATCTTTCGCCGGATAAAATGGAATCAAATCCGAAATCGGAGCTCATTGATCAGGTAATTCAAAAGCTGAAGAGCAGCGAAGAAGGAGACTTCGATGAAAATAATCAAATTCTCCTCTCCAAATTACTCTCTGAGGTAACTTCCGCTTTTTTCTTCATAATCCATTTTTTACATAATCGAGAGAAATTTATTGTTTCTAAAACTGAACAATAGAGTTTCTCAATCGGCGGGGGCTTTGCTGTCTTTGTAGATGGAAAAAAGAAAGATTTAAATTTAATTGATTTGTATTAAAGGAAATCTGTCTAGAATTAGAAATGAATCAAATTGTATGTCTTCATGTTAATTGTACAAATTGAACGTAATCTGAATCCAATAGGCAATAGCTACAAATTACTTGTACTCCTTCCAACGAGTAAAAATTCACTTGCTTTCACGTTCATAATTTTGCAGATTAACTTCCAGGGAGTTTTTTATTTCTGTTGACTAACTGACGTGCTATATTGAATTTGATTGAAAGCAAACTCAGCTTTCCAAATTTTGTTTAATCTTTCACAATTTTTTAGTATATTTTGTTACACATGTAACAATATTTTGAACTCCCGAAAAGAATGTCAAATTTCAAAATATATTCATAAGAATAGTTCTGTTGAATTTGTTGAACTCCTAGCCAAGTAAAAGGTATCTAATTCTCATGTATATGTTACAATTTTCAACGTAACCTAGTGATTAAGAATGAATATGTGATAGGCCTCAGTTTTGAGTCACATCTGAGTTGAGGAAAAGATTTTTCTTTGGATTGATTGTAAAATGGTGTTTTAATTTTTTTTCATAAATTAAAACTTACCAAGTTGTTTCTACCATTGATCTAGTACCTGTGTTGTGTAAACAGTTGGAGTTATCGAAATCCGAAGCATTAATTGAGAAAAAGGATGTAAAATCTGCTTCAGTTGGTGAAGAAGAAAAGCAGATCAGTACGGAAGAGATAATGAAGGAAATAAAAGAAATGAAGAAGCAGAATGTTGTAACTCATTGGCTTCTTTCAGCCATGATTGTTCTCACTCTTGCTTGGCAAGTTTCAGAAGTGTCCATGCTTTTGCAGCTTAAGAATGGGATAAGTCATCCTTTCAAAATCCTAGGTGGCATGTTAGGTGGGTTTTTCAGGGTGCCCGGAATAAGTGAACAAGATAAGCAACAAGTCAACTCGACAGATTCCCATTCTAGTGCCCTCCAAATGCCGGAACTTCCCCATATGCCGGAACTTCCTCATTTGCCAGAGCTTCCACATATAGATATGGGCTCCAATAAGAACTAAGATGAGTTGTTGAATTTACTTGTCTTTAAGATTGTGCTACAGATTATAAACAATTCCATTGTTGCACCATATTTGTAGTGGATTTTTTTGAATGAGACTTCTTGCAAATAAAATATTTAGCAAACTTATTATGATTACCATTATTTTTTCTATTGCTATAACTATTTTACCATTGATATACAATTGGCTCCAAAATATTTCAGTCCGATGTTCAACATCTGTTAATCATTCTAACTAAAGCAGAAGTTGTCAAATAAGTTGAGAATCCACATTTTCTTGAACTAGAAAAAAAAATTCGTTTATTAACAGAGTAACTGCTCATTTGAATTGGCGACCGTTACTAAATAATGTTGACATGTAACCCTAGAGCATTGTAAATGGTGTTAAAGTGATACTCGATGAATGAAACAAAAACAGATTACCAAATGATATATGGCTTTCACAACTGTTGAAGAAAACAACCAATATTTTGTAATCCATTTTCCAATCCAGTCACCAACAAAGTATCTACGGGTTTCAAAATAACAGGGCAATCCAGCATTCAATATATCGAACCAAAAATCACAGTTTTAACTGAAAAAAGTCTAAAACCGGACAATAAATAAAAAAAGGTGGTTGTAATTCTGAACATTTGGGAATAGAACATTTTTATAATGGTTGATCTTTATCTTCAGGCATAGTTCAATCGGAAGATGTCATTGAAAACATAAAAACTTCCTTGCGGAGTTGGCATCAAATGGAACATCTGAAACGAATCACACGAAAAGAGAACATGGTCATGATAACGAGTCACTGAAGAACTATACTTCCCAAGGAAGCGTATACACAAGATACCACATGTACCAAAACCAGTGCACAAAACACTAATTGCATTGAAAATTAGGAGAAATTATGTCACAGACTACAAAAATTCATGACCTTCAGCAAATCAAACAAGCTAAAACAGAAAAACAAAGTCACGAAACTGTATTTGCTTTTGCTTACATATACAAATCTATAATTGACTGGTGGAATGTCGATGTACGTATTCACAAGTGTAAATAATCAACTGATACCCAGAATAGGCTACTGATTAGTACTTAATAGGACTTGAAAGAAGGCTAAAGCAGCCAAAAGGAGAGGGAAAAAAGGCCACTTCTCAATTTAATAATACTACGATCAGATACAGAGAGCTGCAATCACCAAATTTCTGGTTCGAAAGAAAAACTGCTTGATAATAACCTATATACTTTTGCTTGCATAACGCAATCATCGCGAATTTAAGCATAGCTTCTTATTATTTTTCACTAACTTTTTTTCTTTTAAAAAACATACTCATCATGAATAAACTTACAAGCACGATAGGATTATAAGTAATAATTACTAAGGAAAAAGGACATCCAGCACAAAAAAGGTTAGACAAGTGCATATCACATGTTCACGAAAACAATTAGTTCTTGGTAAATGAAATCATCTCAACATAACATTAACCATTGATCATCCAAAATCAACAGCAATATCTGGAAACAAAATGTCTGCAAAGGACTAGGTGCACCGTGCACATGTACAAAGTCACTCGTGCTCTAGAAGAGAAACATTTACTACTGTTATCCCCACACAAAACTTGCCAGATTGAATGCTAACTATTGTGTACATTAAAAATTCAAGAATTGACTCTTTGTTCCCCAAAGTGAAAGACAATCTATCCATATACCAAAGGTGCTTAGAAATATTTTGTTTGATGCAATATTGACCCATTTGTCCTCCTAAGTCAAAGGAAAACTATCCTTACAACACGTGCTCCTCATGATACAAGGTGCATATATAGTATAGTAGTCAAGGCACTGAGGTGCACTTAAGGAGCAAGGCCGCGCCTTGGGCTTTTTGGCTGCCTAAGTGCGCCTTGGGGCGCTCTAGGCGTAAAAATTAGCCTAAAACCCCAAAAGGCGCAAGGGCTCGCCCAAGAGCCAAGTCGCGCCTAGGCGCGCCTTTGACTACTATGATATATAGTATATACAAAATCACATGTGCCTTGGAGAGAAACATTTACTACACTTGTCCCCACCAGAGGTTTCAACTTTGGATGTGAAAACATTGAAGTAGATCCCCAAAGTGGATCACAATCTATTTATAAATGCATGCTCTGCAAACGACTAGGCTAACCATTTAGATTTAATGCAAGAATTAAACCATTGATCCTCCAAAGTCAAAGGAAATATGTCCACATAACACATGCTCAGCAAAGGACTTCATGAATCATGTAAAATTACTGCAAGAATTGACCTATTAGTCCTCCAAAGTCAAGAGCGATATCGGTACAAAATAAATTGCCAAGGAGTAATCACTCCCAAAGTAAATGGCATTCTATCAATATAATACATGCTCACAAGGTACTAGGTGAATCATGTGGATTTAAAGCAAGAATCACCCAACTATCTTCTAAAGTCAGTGGAAATCTAACAATACAGCAAGTGCTCCACAAAGGATAGCGTGAATCTCATAGATTTAATGCAAAAACCCGTTTAATCCCTCAAAGACACCATCATTCTGTCCATACAAAAAGTGCTCCACTACAAAGCCCTAGGCCCGAAGATGGCCATACAAACTATCTCACTTCACATGCCCTACAACAAGAGATATTTTCACCACTGGTGGACCTACTAGAGGTCTGCTAATGTAAAAATGAGTGATCTACAGACCATACATGTCATACTAAGTTATGCCATCCAGTGATCAAACCAATACTTATTGATTAAAAGCTTCAACTACGTTATAGAAACAATATTCTTTCTTCAGCTAAACATTAATCTAGAAGTAAACACAATAATTGCAGGAAATCGTGTGTATAAGCTTGAACAGATAACTGAAACAGGAATTTATCAATTTAGGGAAAAATCTTGCCATTAATTGTTGGAATGAAGAATATGACAGCCAGATAAGAACTGCAATGAGCTACATTTAAGATCTATCAAACAGAAGATGAAGCTGCACATAAGCACAATGAAGTTCACAAAACAAAATTCGGAGATCTAGATTTCGAACTCCAAATCCATCCAAAAGTCCAAAACCAGCGTAGCTAACCAATCAATCAATCAAAACACATTTCCATTATGAAACCCTCACAGACACAGTCCAGCACAATTCAATAAATAAGATCAAATAGAGATACAAAAAATCCAGCTACAATCATTACCTGGCTAAACTTGAGAGCGTGCTGTTCACCGGTGAGCTGGAGGTTACCAGAGACAAAGACAAGCACGCCACCGGCGAGACCAGACGGCTGACAATCAACGGTGGTGATGATGTGCTGGCACTGCTGGAAGGGAAGGCTAGTGAGCTTGGCAACAATGTTAGGAGATCCCTGAATCTTCTGGCCTTCAAAAGTAAGCATCGATCCTTCCTGGTAAAGGTTCGCCAATCCAGCACGATTCGTATCGAAAGTAGAGTAGTAGTGATCGACGAACGCCTTAGCCACCGCGTCGGGATCCATATCGTTGAAATCGGTATCGGAGTTAGCTGCCTGATAGCGACCAGCTAACTTTGATTTCGCAGAGAAAGTCGAGAGAGACGACGAAAGGAGAGAAAGAAGGGTTCGTATTTATATGATCCAATGGCTGAGATTTGTCTGCTCTACTGTGTACCCTATCTACTCTGCTATCGCGTATATCTAACGCTGCCTATTTTATTTCGCCCATTTCTCTTGTTTACTTCTTTTTTTTTCCTATTTTCATTTTATTTTGTATTTGTTTTTGTGACTATTATTTTTTTTAATGCAATTTTGAGAATTTTTGCATTTTTTTCTATGTTTCGCAATCGTTAGTAGGTGCTAGTGGGTTGCTCAGGGCTTTCATGGTTTAAACGAGGATTAAACAAGATTAAAAGTTCAAAACAGGATCCGAGCGAATTTGCGTTTCTTTTATTTTATATATATATATATATTAAAATTATAAACTTAATTAAAGTTAAATGTGAATTTTAGTATAATAATAAAAATAATAAATATAATAATTAATATTTAAGATAAAGATAACCGAAAAATTACATGATAAAAATTTATTATACAAAATTGCGACTGTGATATATAATGCATTTTATTCTCAGTTTGAGAATGAAAACAAGAATTTCATGTTTAAACATTTTGATTTCTGTTAACTTTACCGGTTGTGCTAGTATCTGTAGGTTAAAAATTTGTGTATTTTGAAAGCAAAGTAAATCGGATTGATACAAAAATATGCTAGTACTATTATTGAGAGATGTTTTAAGTAGCATAAGTTAAGCTTGGCTATTTTGAGATGGCCATCATACTACCAAGTCAGGACACAACATCATCTCATGTTAGAATGGATTGATTCATTAGGAGAAGCTAGATTGAACGATTTTGTACTGTTTGACTAGCACGTGTGAGAAATTGTCCAATTATTCACATGAATCACATGGGTTGGGGTTGGATCACAAAACTACCAAGTATAAGTACATAAGATCCAGTCCAAATACTATAAAGAAACCAACTTTTAGGTACATAAGTGCCGTTTGATAATGCATAGAGTTTGCTTTGACTATTTGGTAGACTAAAATTGGTAACTAAAATTAAATAGCCATTCACAATAGAAACAAGCAGTTTCAAGTAATAGGGCTGTAAATAAATAAAATTAAGCTTTGTTAGTTTGATTACTTAAACCGAGCTCAAGCTTGAGCTCCGTTTAAAGTGAACATAATCGAAGTTGAAAAATAATACTAAACAATCCTCAATAAAATGTTATAAATATAATTTTGAATGATGAATTTATTTTCAATTGAATCCGGAAAGAGTTGCATAAAGGGAGGATGGGGGGATGACAATGGTTTATATATATGTATTTGAAGTTACTAATTTTCTTAAATTAATTCGTTTATCAATCTTGTTATTTGTACCACTTCAAATAAATTGTAATGCACATCAAAATTTTGGCATTTTAAATGAAACCTTATTGCCCTTGGCATTATCCTTTTCTCTTCACCTTCTACATTCAGTTGCAGCTTTCTTCAACTTTCAATGGCAGATTTGGTTGTTTTATGCTACGTTGGGTTTTCAATTTTTCGCTAAAGTTCGAGGATCAATGGATAAGGATTCTTTAAATTCGGTAGGTGATCTATTTGTAAATTTCTCTCAATATTAATCATTCATCCAGTTTTAATGGTTGACATTAAATTTTAGTTATACGTGGAGTTCACAATAAAATTTGATCTCAATCATTAAAACTGAAAGTGTAGTTAAAATTGACTGAAATTTACTAATATTTTAAAATCCAAATTTGGAGAAAGCACCAAGAAATTCACACGTAGTTAAATTCATGCAAAGCTCTAGTTACAAATAAAACCACAACTGTTAAAAGAGATGAGCCGTTAAGACAGGTAAAGGTAAGTTTAGAGGATACGTCATCAGAAAAATTGAAGTCATGCAGAGGCACGAGGAAAGAAGCATAAACGGCAAGTTATGCTTGACAAAAGTCGTGCCGGTCACGTGACAGAATCCACACTAACTTCTTCTTCAACCTTCCAAACAATTTCTCATATAAAAATCCGGGCCAATCTCCAATTCATATCCACACGTTATTACATTCACTGAATTACACATCTCTTCATTTTCTATATACCTTAAATAAACAAAATTAAGGATAATGTCGGATTGGGGGCCAGTGTTCGTGTCATTGATTCTGTTTGTGCTGCTGTCGCCTGGTCTGCTGTTTCAGCTTCCCGGCCGCCACCGCTGCGTTGAATTTGGCAATTTTCAGACAAGTGGGGCTTCTATTTTGATCCATTCTCTTCTTTATTTTGCTCTTGTTTGTGTCTTCTTTTTGGCTGTCAAAGTTCATCTCTATCTTGGCTAATGGCCAGCTATTTGTTTGTTCTATATCGTCTGATTTAGCTTCCAATCAATGGTTTGTTTTCAATTAAAATGGTCTTTTTTGTGTGTAATAATTGTTGCCCTTTATGGGTCAATTAGCTTAATCGGTCTTATCCTTTGTTTTGTTTAATTATTATATGTATCCGAATATTTAATTTTTCGAATAGTTGATTATTTGCTTTCATATCATCTCTGCTTGAACTTAATTACTATTTTGAACTTTACCCTTTAATTTATCGTACAAAATCAACTTCATATATACGATAACTTTAATGATAGAATTAAATTAGTACAAAATTATATAATTTGATACTTTTTTCTAGTCCCAACCCCCTTAATATTCATTTATCATATCAAGCTGTTTGCTATTTATCAAAATTTGATGGCGATTGATTTACCAAATGGTAAGGGTAAATTAATAACCTTCGTTTATATTTGAGCGATTAAGTTGACAACTCGAATTACTTGGCATATGAACTCAGAATTTCTAATTTAAAAAATGAACACATCCTACACAAATAATTTGTTAAATTTTAACTTATAATTCCATTTGTTAGCGAAAATGAAAGTTTAATTTTTTGAGAAAATAAAATTGTTAATACTTAAATAGAATAAGTTAATTGAAATATTGACGTATAGGAAGAATTAGTTTATACATTTTCCCGATCTGATTGAACTTGGGGACGAAAAATCCGACATGCAAACGAACTTGGTTTTGTTATCCATCAGGTTTTCCAAAACCCTTCTTTCCAATTTATATAAATTTGACTAGAATAATTTACATTTACATGCACGCATAAAAATTAATTGGAGCATTGCACACTTCAACTTGGCGTTGCTTTCTGCCTACTTATTCACTTTTTTTTTTGGAAAGAGCGACAACAATCTCAAACTCGACACTTGCTTTAGTTAAAGAAAGTTAAATAAAGAAGCACGGATACGACATGAGTAAATAAAAATATGAATATAAGAAAGAAACTTGGGGATAATCCTCCATAAACTCTCCAAGTAGGAGAGTTCAATACAGTATACAAGTTCTTGAAACCCTTAAATAATTTGCTATTTTTTCTAAGTAATGAAAGAAAACAGAGGCCATATTATCCACAAATCTCTTCAGGTAAAACAGTTACTCACAGTTCCTGCTGCATCAAATACTTCAAAATGCTGGAATACTTGCAATTCTTTTGCTTCGTTTCTCTCTAGCACTCCTTTAGATAATCAATAACCTTCTTATTTTTACAATAGTTTCCACGCTGCAGAAACCCGAAAATGAACTTAAAAAAAAATATACACAATGGAAATACTAAATACAAGCTGAGATTGTGCTGAAAGAACTTCCTTCATATGCCGTTGCATTGTTAAAATATAAAAACAAAAGTTACTGAAAATCTAGTGTTTCAGGTCAAGAAAGAGGAAGCAAATTTTACATTCTGAGCATTATTCCAGGGAAAAGCTCATTACACAAGGCAACTCAATTGAAGCAAACAATATATAAACAGAAACTTCCTATCATTCAAACAAATCCCAGAATAAGGTAGCTTTGATATCGTATTTTGGTTATTGTAAACATAACAATGGTGCATAAAAATCAATTTCTAAGAGTAATATAATTCAACTTAATCCATCCCTAGTAAACAACAATTTCGGAGCATCACATGAACAATATATCGATTGATCTTTGAGCAATATAAGAAATTAGTAATGACAGAGAGAACATAATGTGTGTAAAGTGTAAAGTATATCTACAAGATCTCAAATGGTTAAGAATCCAATGCTCAAATTACCAAAATTTGAAATCTAAAACCAGATTTCATTGATCCACAAGTTCTAATATATCAACAACATCTCAAATGGTTAAGAACTCAATGTTCAGATACCAAATTCTTACTGAATTTACAATCTTCATCAAGCAAGTTAAAGAGATTCAACTATACACAGGCAGAAGATAAAAGGAGAAAAACAGAGCAAGCAAAGGAAATTTGAGTGTGTAAATGCAAAAAGGGGAAAGAAAAACAAAAACAAGATCCAAACAAACCATAAGATAAAATTTAAATTCTCCAACAATCCAGGATCTAAAAGCTAAGAACAGACAAAAGAAATACCAAATCAGAATTCAATACTTACAAGGAATCTCTTTCCCGGAAGAAGAGGGAGCCAAAACGTAGCTAAAAAGCGACCTGCCTAGCATTGAGATTGTAGAAATAATCCCAACCACATAAAACACCATTACCAATCCAAGTACCCAAGGCATCAACATGAATCCAATAAAAAACGTCAATAATCCACACAGCATCAGCGCCAACGAAATCCCCAGCATCAAAGACGCAAATCCCGCCGGCGAGATCTGCGTCGGCGCTGACGATCCCCTCCTCATCGCCGGTTCCGGTTGATGATCGGAGAGACGACTCATTGGCGATTGCGGCGAACGAAGCAGATTCAGAACAAGAACAGATAGCTCATGGAAAGTCCTCGATAGTTGATCTTGCTGATTACTTCTCATCATTGTCTCAATTTTCTTCGAATCAAAAGCTTAGAATACCCAAATCCGCGGCAAAATTTCCCCAAATTGAACTTTAATCCCTAATTTTAAGCTCTTATTTGTTGCTAAAAACGAGGCAAGTGGATAAACCCAAAAACAGTTATCTACAAACGACGGTGGTTGATTGGAAAAGAACCTACCAATTCAATTCAATCCAATCTCGTGCTTCTCTGCAGATCAAAATAATTAAGACTGACATACGCAAGGTTTTCGTTTGTTTCCCAGGAAATTCTTTAACAGTTATAGAGCAACTGCGCAGAGAGGTAGAATTCCTATACAGGATTCATAAATGGAGAGAAGGAAATGACAGAAAGTGACGCGGCGGTTGATTTGTATTATATAAGGAAAAACTTTCGCGGCAAATTTTCTCCCCGCTGTTTGGATCGCAAGAAAGTTTGCAAAGTCTTGATGTAAACAATGGAATTTATATGGAGCCTTTATCCGGAAGCAACTGTTGCTTTATTGCTATTTGAGCGTTCTTTGCTGCTTTAAGGCCCACGAGCGGTAAGAGGGCGTGAAAATAACGCTCTATGGATGAAGAAAGACGTAGCCAAGTGGGGCCCAGATGACGTGGGCCCTTATCGCTAACTTATAATAATGACCTCACGTCACTGTTGTGATCGAGGTTAAAGCGCGTGGGGTATCAATAGAATGAAGATTCGCTGTGAAATTTTTTAATAGATTGGGAAATTAAATTTTTGAGTCGGATAACGTGAAATTTGTACTTATACGGCTTCAATATTTAACTATTTTTCTGTAATTCTGTTATCTATAATTTAATTTCAGTGATTTAATTCGGTATTTTTATCAGTGATTTAATTCGGTATTTTGGTAAGATTTTTATCTATAACTTTGCTGTAAGAGAACTCTCCAGAGAAGAGAAGTTTTAATTTATTGTAAATATTTATTTTATAAAATCATGATAGTTTTACACAATGCATACATATGTCGTATGAGTATAAATTCAATAATAATAATGTCGCGGATTACAAAGTAATTTACAGAATAATTCATTATGATATTTTAACAAAAACATTTACCATTTTTTCAAAAAAAGTTTCTGTTAATTTATTTGATAGTATAATATAAAATCTATGCCTAGTTTTAGATGATTGTATTGTATGTCTTTTCTTCTATCTATTGAGAAGCTACAATTTTGTATACATGTACTAGCATGTGAAACGGTTAGCTCGAAATGTTGCTTGCGCCAAAAATTCTCCACATGTAGTCACTTTGAAAGAATGTAGTGATTGTTTGATTTAAAACTATTAGCTTTAAAAATTACAATTCTATGCATATTGATAAATATGTCCAATAAAGTTTCTTTCACAATTTTACAATATCTTAATTTAGTAATAATGACATGAATTTATATTTTACTACATGTGTGAACAGTGTTTTAAAAGGTGGTCAAGGCGATCGTTTAGGCGGCGATTTTTAGCACACCGCCCCGATTTTATATAATCAGGCGGCCAAGGTGGAAATTGTCGCCGAAACTCAGAAAAACGTCACCAAAGACAGAAAAAAGTGTCGCCAAAGCCTAGAAATGTCGCCAAACCTTAGAAATATGAATTTTTAGTATTATTATATAAAAATTTACGTGTACCCTAAATATATTATTTTAATTTATTAATAAATATTATATATTTTAAAAAATACCCCGCCTAGACCCTCGGAGGCTCTAGCCGCCCGACTAGCGCCTAGCGCCTTTTAAAACACTGCATGTGAAAGATTGGGATGAGAGAGTGACTCTCATGCGCCTATCTTCAGAATGTTGATCTTGTGCAACCCGCCTTGTACAGTATGACTAAGGGAGATTAGCCGTGTGACTAGCGTAGTCTCTCCGATACTTAAGTTAGCGATAGAATTAAGAGAGGAGGCAGAGAATATTATGAATTGAATGAGTAAGAATTATGTACATCTAACATGTGATTGAGGTCTGTATATATAGGAAGTGGATGAGTCCAAGTAATGATGGAAACATTATAATGGCTCACTCCTATTGGAAGTGTATCTCTTGCTTGAAGATGCAGAGTCCACCTAGGACTGAATACATTATTGGTTGGATAAGGATGAGAGATGATTTGACATCTCTATGTTTGAGGAAGACTCGCTTCGCTACTCCAATCACTCGGTGGGATCGGATCGCTACACGGTAACTGACGAGCGGTGACCACGTGCATGTCCAACCCATGCCGGGTTATCAGAAGCCCCCCAATAAGCATGGGAAAGTCCTTCTAGATCTTTCTTCAACCGGGTGAGTATCTTCTATGAGACTGCGTCGATTGCTCGCTGAATAGTCCCAAGCCGCTTTGTTGAACTCGTCATAGTTTTAACCGTGTCATCTTGAATTTTCTTCTGATACCAGCTGCGTTGCTTGAAATTCACATCCTCGACCGAGTCGCTTGACATTCTCTTAGGTTGGTTACAACTGTCTCGAGGATGAAATCTAAGTTGTTGATAGGGAGCCACGCGCGCTAAATTAAAAGGTGTAGATCTAATCATCATTTCAAATGTCAAATTAGCCTATAGAAGCATTGTCAACTTCATTTCTCCCTCACTTCGCATTTCAGTGAGCATTTCTTCTCAAACTACATTCTCCGGTGATTTTTCATAGCATTCAAGCTTTCTATATCTTTCTCCGATCAGCAACATTTCACTTAATCAAGTAAGCATTTTGTTTCTCTATTCCTTTTTGCGCATCTTTTTGTGCCATTTGCTTCAAAGTTCTATCTTTTTCTCTTTTTACGTTTTGTCCCATGCGCCATTTCTGCAATTTTTATTGTGATGTTCTTCGTGTTCATGTCTTTTTGATCTTTAGCTAAGTAAAATCCATTGATTTAGTGTCCCCCCCGAAAAGTAGTTTGAAACCCATTTGAATATTTAGATTTGCTGTTTGTAGCTTTAGGGCTAGCTCATGGAGATAGTAAAATTTCAGTCTCGTCCATCCTGTAGTGATACTAGTAGTAGTAGCGGTAGCGAGTGGTTGAGATGGATGGAAGATTATGTTTATAACACATGCTTAACAAAACCTCTAAATACCACCGCCTCACCAAAACTTAAACGTGTTAGGTTAAAAAAGACAGCAAACTGAGTGATGGCTTCTAAAAATACTGTATCCAGTCAAATGAGGGGTGACGCATATAAGATCGAGGGCATGAGTAATGCTGGAAGTGAGGAATCATCCAGGCGATGGATGGAGTTATCCAAGCCTGAGCCATCTTTGCAAGAGGAGGAGCTAGGGGAGAATTTAGTGAATGACCCGGCTATTGGAGCCGATGAGCAAGCCCCGCTTCGATCCCACTCGGGTGAGGAAGTTTCTACATCAGCCGCACTGATGAGGGAGAGGAAGATGATGCCCCTGGTAGATGATATGGTGTCAATGGTCCACGAACTTCATATCACGCATGAGGCGGTGATGTTTGATTGGCTCCAGCAATGTTATGTGCTTCTTGCTTCTTCCGTCGGAGAAACAACTGGTGAATGCTCCTCCACACGACCACTTCAGTGTTTTTATGGATACTTTACGAAACGGTTTCAGATATCCTCTTCCCGGATCAATATGTGACTTGTTAACGATTTGGGGGATATGTCCTGCTGAGCTTCACCCCAAAGCATGGGCGGATTTGATGGGTCACTACCAACTCTGTATTGATGCTGGGTTCGACTTCACCCCTACATTCTTCAGGAAGCTGTGTAGCATCAAAAAGAATAAGGGGGATGACCACTACCAATTCCTTAAGCCACCCGGCTCTGGGTTCTACAAGTTTTTTGGGAGGTCAGATTCCAAGCATAACTTCAAGGAATTCTGGTTTTATATCCACATAGATGAAAATCTTCAAACCTTCCCTACCGAGTGGTCAAGCGAGAAACCTTCAAACCTCTCTAGGAAAGCCTGCCGAGTGAGCGATCCTAGGGTAGAATTCTTTAAGAGCCCGAAGCATAATATGTGGAGGTTGAATACCGCCGTGGGCTGCAATCCAAGGCCACCACTTGATTGCCCGTGATCCGGACTCAAATAAAGTTATTTATCTGCAGACTCATGACCCATCAACCAGTACTTCCATCCGTTTTATTGTTTTTTTCATTTCTTTTAAACATGTCAACTCCTGGAACAAATTGCTACTGATTTTTTAACCGCCAAGAAGAAAGCCATGCGGAATCAAAGGACCAAGCCGGTCGCCATGAAAGTGGGAGTCGCAAGCCGGCCGGAGGTGGGTGTAGGCTCTTCTGTGTCCAAGCATCATCCTTCAGTCAATCTGTTTAGCGACAAAGAAGCAAAAAAACTATACAGGTACTAGCATATCTTATTCTCATCCCTTCTCAAATTTTATTGACCAAATAACTTAGTGTATTCTTCTAGAATGACTGAATAATTATTTTCTACATGTTTTCCACAAGGACTCCAACTTTTTAAGTATTCTTCTAGAATGACTGAATAATTATTTTCTACATGTTTTCCACAAGGACTCCACCTTTTTAAGTCTGATAGCTTTTGAAAATCACGTGTGTGTACTACACTACTACTGGTTCTACAATTTGTATTAATTGCAGCGCACTAATTAAAATCGTAATTTTCAACAAATAATTAAACAAATAGGTTTAACATTATTAAAAAAATGAAAATCATGTATTATTATTTTTTACGTCAAAAAATAATTTTCATTATTTATTTACAGTTACGAAATAATTAATATAAACAACGGTAAATAATTTCCCACAACGATAAAAAGAAATTGCTGAATCAAGCTGATTAAGAAGCTTAGTCTATTTGAGTTTTGTTCAATTTTATTTTCTTTCTAAATACATAAAGACATTTGTTAAAATATAAGGCTTCGATTTATTTTTATAGTTATATATACTATATTCAACTTGTTAGAATATATTAATCAATATAAATTTTTAGCATTTATAAATATTTGTTTATTAATAAAAGTACAAATATTATTGACAGTAGTTATCTCCAAATAGGATATTAATATTAAATATGTAATATATATAATTTTGAACTTTTTAATTGAATAAAGAAAAACATTGTAAATTCTATAATAGTAACTTGCAAGGAAGAAAAATCATCAGAAAATGGAAAGATGCAGTTTCGCGTTAGTCTTGTATAAGATATTTCATGCGACAAATGATGTTCAAATTAAAATAAATACAAATGTCAAGGACCATTTCTTATGATTGTGAATTTTTCTTTTCATACGTTATTTTTATTTTCATATTAAATACATCTAAACGTGGCATTCTCTGTTCCCTATAAAATATTAATTTGAGTCGCACAATCATTCTTGAAAGCTCGGATTTTAAATACCTCTATCATTTTTAAGAATATAATCATTTTAGAGCTTAACACATTTAACAATCATCACTGTTTTAAAATTTAAGTCTTATTCTACAAACTAGTAATCTCATCGATCATTTCATATTTAACCCATTGACATTTTTAAATAATTGGTTTATAGAGATAAATAAGAGAATATCTTTAGCTCGGTATCACGGAAAACTTCAAAATTATAAAATTTTTATAAAATCAAGGTATAACACATCATAAGGAGTCTAATGTTGTCCCAAAAATCCGCTATTTCTGAATTTCCAAAGTGATCTCGTAACTACCTCAACTTTAAAAAATGCAATACTTTGCTCTGTTATCGTTACGTGTCAATTTATGGTTTGTTTAACTTTACAAATATGACATTTTTTTTTATTTTCTCTCTCCAATTGGAAGTTCACATGTAACGTTCAGGGAGCAAAGTGATGCACGTTTTGAAAGTTGAGGTAGTTATGTGATTTCTTTGAAAGTTCAGAAGTGCAACGATTTTTTTGGGAACAATTTAGCGCACATTTTGATGCATTAAATCTAAAATAAATAAATGCTTTAAAAAAATTGATAAGTGATAGTTGGACAGCTAGAGTAATTAAAATTAAATTGTAATTTATAATTTTATTATACATATTAAAACTATATATTCTATATAGTTTAATATTATTAAAAAATAATATTTGAAATTTTCTTTTTAATAGAAAAATGAAAACGTGATGAGTTAATAAACCATTACCTAATACAAATTCCATTACAAGAACAAAAGTATTCTACAAAAATAAAATTAGATTATAAGTATCACATCCCTTATTTTGACAGCTTATACAGTATTTCACTATTACGTTAAATTTTATAAAATTTAGTGGCTTGAAAATAGGTGTATACTCGTATAAACACCACACCAAGCCGGAAAATTTTGTTTAAACGGTGTCTAGGAGATAATTAATCGGTTAAATGCATAATATGGCGTGGATCTATAAAATTATGTGACATCTTATCAAAGTCCATCTAGGAAAAGCTAGACATGAAAATTTAAATCATGATTTATATATTGCTATATTAATAAAAACTTGATAACAAAAATAAGAGATTCAGTAAGGGGAATAACCACAACAGTCGCTATCCTGTAGGAAAAAACTGATGTCGCTTAGTTCAACTTTTTTTTTTGTTATTTTTCAAATTCGAGAGCGATTTCAAAACTAGACGAGAAATTAATAAGCTAATTTGGATGTCAAGAAAAAAAATAACGAACTCAATTTCATTCAAATCAACTCAAATGAAAATTACATTTTGATTATTTACTTATACTATTGAATAGAATGATTTAGAATTAAGTAAATGAAATTCAAATAATAACATCAACCGGCTTATGTGACATGAAAAGGGATGCAAACACGAAAAGGAACACATCAAGTTCGCTTTCCACGTTAATTAATTGTTTAAGGTGGAGATACAATTATTGGGAATTCAAATAATTGACTTAATATTTATTTTATTTTATTTTATTAATTAGTCATGAATTTGAAATGCATATAGTTGACTCAACTACTAGTTACGAATAAAATAATAAGTCATAAATCTTAGTTCAATATCTCAAAATGAAGTGCAAATCAATGATATAATTTTTCAATGATACTTATTTAACCAAACGTTGATAAAATTAATTAAAAATACATTGTCATTTTATGTTAACCGTGATTATTTTTTGTTACTTGTGACTGATATTTTTTAGTGTTGATGATAAGTTTTTATTTAACAATAACTAAATACTTTATCTATAGTTTAATATCAAAAAATTAAAAACAAATGTTGAAAAAAAAAATTCCTGAAACACCCACTTAATTATTAATCCAATAAATTTGGGTTTCCTAACTGCTTCAAACTGGATATCTACAATTGAATAAAATAAAATAAAAAATCTCAGTTTAAGATTTCAAATTGAAGTGCTAATTTTGTGATGCAATAACTCAATCATTCAACTCTCAAAAACATTAATAAAATACATAATAATTTACTTAGCCTATAATCAAGAAATCGTGCTACATAATACATGCTTACAATTGGAATTTCGGGCGTTAAATAATTTTCCTTTCTATATATTAAATGAATAAATTCTTTTATTATAATTAATGTGAATAGTTAAGATTTACAATTTAAGAGATTCTGTATATCTACAACAAATCACTCTAGCCAGCTGGTTCCGAATCTTTAAATGCCACACCGAATCGATATGCAGACATATTTTTAAGCAATTATAGAAATATAATATACTTCCATGTTGATTAATTATCATGGCTTTTTTTCTGTATAAATTAAGTATCAAGGTTATTAAGATGTGATACGAACATGCATTATTTTTATATCTTGACCAGGCCTTTCTATTAACTCTCGACCTGTAAATAAAATTTGCAACAAAGTGATATGTATTAATTGTTTAAACTTTAGTTTATTGTGTTGTCATTATTATTTATAAAATTATAAGTGATCTTTTTTTATATAGAACGTTCAAGTTTCAGATATGCAATAATTTCACGAGAAAATTTAGATGTTGAAATTGGTCACTACACCCAATTTTACCCATTTTTTAGATAGTTCAACTCACCATCTCTAATTTCTTTCTGAGTTTTTTCCTAAAAGACTAAAACTAACTTTACTTTTTTACAAATTTGGGTGAATTTCTCAGTTTAGGCAATAAATGAAGTTAATGCATTCACATGGACCATTTGATAAATTTGCCCAACTATTTATGAAGTTTCCATTCCTAAAATATGATAAAAAAAAAAGAAAAAAAGTTTTAATAACACTTTGAAAATCAAATAATAATATACCAGTGGCTTATAAAGTTTTCAGGCAATCACAAATTTAAATTGTTAAGCAACTAAGTAGCACAAATTTTGGTATTGCAGCATAAAAAAAATTATTCTTTCTTATTTTCAATATTATTAAATAGGCAAATAGTATCATACTAGAGCTGTAAATTCATTAATAGTATGACATATTTTTTTTTGCTTTTAATAATAATAAAAATAATATTAATTTCTTGTTTATGAAGTATAATTTTGAGTAATAACAGAATCAGAACTATAAGAGATTGCACTAAATCCCTCAAAGACAGCACACATGAGAAAAGAAGAAAGACGCTTCACATAATTGTTAGCATTATTAATAAGCAAACCTAACTATTTAATAATCTATTTATTTTTCTTTTTGATAGTTTTACTTTAATTATTGTAATCGTTCAGAAATTATAATTTAATAATGATAAATTATCAAAATATGATCATATGAGTAATAAAAACGGAGACAGAGCTATAAAAATTCTAACAGAACAGAGCTCAGAAAGAAAAAAATTTATTTCAAATTATTGAAAAGAGTGAGAGTTTAGTTATTTCAAGAAATAAAAAACTATAATAAACTTTTTTTGGATTTTATCTCATAACATATTCTACAGCTCCATGCATTGAGTATCGTTAATTTCTTTCATGTTCACATATATTTTCATTAAAATATTTTTATCTGGAATATATTCACAGTTAATGCATGTCATAGCAAGAGTAGTGGCATCTTAAAGGCTTACAAATTGAGGGAGCAACTCACCCAAATATTCATAAATATCGGAACTTAAAAATATTTGGATATTTGACGAAAACCTTGTTCTGTCCACTAAGTTAAGAGTGTTAGCATTGCCAATGCCAAATAATACTTGGTTTTAATCTCAAATTTATGTGATTTGACTGTTTTGTAAAAAAGTTATTGTGAATTTTTGTTTTCAACAAAGTGTTTATGGTTTCAAAAATTAACAAAAAAATCCGATTTTCAATTTTTAATTACATTATAAAAATAGATAATCTTATCTATATTGAACTGAAATTTTACAGCATAGTTGATAATAATACAATATACTTTAATGATAAATCTCAAAATTTTTTGGCAAGTAAAAATATTTTTTTTCAATTAAAAGTGATGGTAAGTTTTAAAAAATCATAATAAAATGAATAATTTTTTAAAATTACTCAAATTTTGATGAAAAAATCTTAAATAATATGGTTAAACTATGTGAATCTTAAATTTTTTGAAATACTTTCAGGAACATTACTACTTTTAATGAAAAATATTTTTTTCCTTAATTTGAAAATTTTTGAAATCACAAACATCTTTTTGCAAATAAAATTTTTACAAAAATCTTTTTATGAAATAGTCAAACCACAAAGTATGTATCAAAATTTACCCATTTAACAAATAGCACTTAAAAATTGCTCTCAGGAGTTGTTACCAAGAAAATAAATAAGACCTAAAAGAATTAACTTTAAATACTCAAGAAAAAAAAAAAGAAAATCAATTCAAAATGGTATACTTTTGGGATAAAAATATATTTAACCTCCTAACTTGATAACTTAACTTAGATTTCACCTCCAAGTTTGAAAATATCTGCCTTAAATTTGATGAAAATGCAAGCCCCCCACAATACAACGTGTAACATTTTTTTTTTTTGTTTTCACAACGAGCTATCCTAGATGGATTTCAACTGTGGATGCTTAAAGATGGATTAGTCCCTACCACTAAACCACACCCTTGAGGTTTGTCATGTGTCACATTTTGATTGCAAAGAGAAAAATAAAAAATTTAACATATTTAAAAAGTCAGACAAATTAAAATGTGACGCATACACTAAGGAATTGGGAATGCATTTTAACCAAGTTCAGGGAATGGTAATATTTCAAAAGTTGGATGAGATATATAATAAAAAAAAAGGTAGAGTTTCAACATTTGGCCTATACTTGTGTGTTAGGTTATGTGTAAGGGAAATTATACAAAAAAAATTGGTGCTTAAACATCCTGCTTCTTTGTATTATTTTAATTTATATTGGGACATTTGTAATTCATGCAAAGCATAGTGTTCCAAACACCAGGTTACATGTATAATTTCCTTTACTTTTATCATACACGTGTTGTTGGAAATATTGTTAGATAATAACATGCATTATTAACGTTAGATTAATTATAATAGGGAAAAACTTCAATTAAAATTGCAAGAACTTTTTTATTGTAATTAATGTTTTAAGAGCTTTTCAACTATATATTATAAGTCTAAAATGGATTAATGGTGTATGAGAAATTGTAGGTGAACGCTTGAACGTTGATCATCTTGACATGCTGCATCTGCGTTTTGATACTTGGTTTCGTCTCATTATTTTTAACCAAATTTTTATTTCGAATTATGAGTGTTTAATCCCATAATAAAATAATTTTTATTTAATCAATTTTATTTCTCATAACATTCATGGTTAATGACTATAAAGATTTGGTTACAAAGGTTAATGATTATGAATGAGTGGTTACAAAGATTAATGCCTTTTAAATAGACCTGTTCGTCGGGTGGGTCGGGCCGGGCTTGGCGGGTTTTTTACAAAAAACGTCAACCCAAGCCCAGCTCAAGCCCGTACTTTAGAACTTCGGGCTCGGGCCGGGCTAACAAGGTCATTCCCAAGCCCGGCCCAAGCCCAAGCCCATGAATATTTTATTTGTTATTAATTTTTTTATTAAATTAATAGAAAAAATATAAAAAATGTTAAAATATGTTTAAATTTTAAATATAATTGCATTGTTTACTTAAAATCTTTAATATTTAATAACCTTTATTGTAACCAAGTATAAAAATTTAATAGGATAAAATATAAAATCTTAAAATAATAATAAATTTAATGTATAAATATATAATAAATATATATAATTATTGGTCGGGCCGGGCTCGGGTATTTATATAAAAACCAAGCCTGGCCCATAAATCTTCGGACTTTGACGGGCTCGGACTCGGGCCGGGCTTTTTAAAAAAATGCGTGTCCAAGCCCGGCCCATGGAAGCGGGCTCGGGCCGCCCGGCCCGCGAACAGGTCTAATTAATAGTACATAAATATCCGATCCGGTCGGGCTTGGAATTTTATATGAAACCATGTGATTGGGTTTTGGTAGGCTGCGCTTGTACAAATATATGTTGTCCAAGCCCAACTCATTTCAATAATTTAATATATACTTTTTATACTTGTCCTGAAGTTGATTAACTCTTATTTTCTTTATATTTTGAGTTTGTGTTTGCTTCTCTAACATGTTAAACTTCAAAAGCATGTATTTGTCTGTCTTAAAAAAAGTTCCTTATAGGCTTTCTTTTTGCAAAAGATACTATGATTTAAAAAGTTTGCAAACAAAGGAAAGAAATATTTGCATTACAAATAATAATGTTACTTACATAAGATATTTTAATCAATTCAACATTTCCAAATTTAAACATATTATTAAAGAATTATACATCGGAATTTTACTTTTATAAGATTTTTTATTCTGTTATGCATTTTTAAAGTTATCATCACATTTTAATTTAAAAAATATTTGTACTTCTCGCAAAATTCAAAAAATTATCAAAAGTGCATTGTATTTTTATTAAAAAAAATTAAAAGCAAAATGGAAAAGATTACCCTTTTGCTTGATGTAATTTCAAATTGGGATTTTCCCCTTCATATGATAACTTTTTGTTGGTCCCAATTAGCTTAACAAAACTCAGACAAAGAGGATGAATGTCTTAAACATGGTTTCTCGGTAGTGTTTAGTTAACTAAGTTATGTTGTGTTAAGTTTAGATGATAAATGCATGAAGAAACAAACTGAGCTAAGTCTCAGTCTGAGAAACACTGTTGAGCTCTAACTCAACAATGCTGAAAATCACGCAGATAATAAAGTGATGTGTGCTAATTAAATACTTGTTGCATAAGTAAAGGAAATCAAACAAAGCGATTTTATCCTAGTTCAGTCTCTCACCTACATCTTGTCCTCAGATACCTTCTTCGAGCTTTAATCCAGTATCTGTTCACTTACTCTAACTAGGTGGAGCAGCCTTCACAAAAAGTAGATTTATAACAGGTACCTTACAAGCTAACTAACCCTCCAACAGTTTAGTACCTTCCTCAACTGATATCACTCAAAACATATAAAAAAATTTGAATAAATAACTTATAAAATATTGTTTACTTTTTTACAGATCTGATTATACACTTTCAGTGATCTAATCTTCTTTGGCGAAGAACATAATGTGGACTTGCATTAGTTCTTCGAATTTGAGAATTTCTTGTTTGTTGAGTAAATTTAACAGAGCTTTTGCTTTTAGAAAATTCCAAGTATATTCACCAAGTTTGACCCCTGTCTTCAGTCTACTATTTATAAAAGTTGTTGAGGTAGCCGCTGCAAACTTATCTTTCAACTCGTTTAATCCCTCAATTTATCTTCTCGTACAGTCTTCAATATCTTCCCAATTGAGATAGCTTTGAATTCGTTGTGAGATAGATATGTAGTCGTTGATGCGTGAGATTAAATTATTAATCTGCAAAATTAAACCGCTGAAAGAATTTCTCACCAAGTCTTGAACTTAAATCTGGTTCAATCTTGCGAGAAGGAGCGTTTTTGCTACGTGGCAGTCTTTGATAAGCTTGAATGTACTAGTAGCAAAAAAATCGTGAGGCTCTTACTGAAATGTGGCTTGACTATTCGTTGTTCTTGAATTTAGTGTTGACATAACTGTTTCTTTAGACCACATAATTATTCCTTTTTTATTTCAATGTCAGATCATCTTTGAGACCTCAAACAACATCAATAGGGATTATTCCACTTTAGAAGTAAAGGATTAAAAGCATACAATGTTATAACTGAATAACTCTACTTACTCAACATAGATAGAATAAGACAAGAGCTTAGCATATTTCTATTCAAACCGTGCTGAGTTATTAAGAGCAGCAACCTATATTCAGCAAATAGATCTAAATTTATTAGCTCAACTGAATTAGGTAAACTAATTTTAACCCAGCCTAATTAATTTTGATTTAAATGCTAACTAAAGTATTGATTTATAGGTTGCTTTCCTTCGTGTTTTTCATCATAAAAACTTTAACTCAATATTGCTTATCAATAGTCCAACACTTTTGAAACCACATACATATAATATAAAAAGTAAAAAGTGTCATCTATAAATGCGAAAGGGTATAGGATATTTTTAATATATTTTGAAGTATTTTATTATTTTATTTTTGATGATATGATTTTTGGTGCAATTTGATTAGCTTTGTATATTAATTTATTCTTGGAATAGAGGTAGAATTTATAAAAAGAAAACAACCTAAATTATAATATAGGTGGATAAGGCTCTTCTGGCGAAACCCAATAATTAATTAGTGTAAGTTGGACAGTGGAGTATCAAATATTGCCCAACTCACAAATTTATAAACCAACTGGGACTTGTATTGAAAACATATTTCGTCATGCGGGAAATACGAGTAATATGGTTGGATTTGCCCTTAGGTTCCATTCTTTTGAGCATCTAAGGTGAACAAAATTGGAATGAACCACATTGAACTGCATTGAACAGAGAATTTAGTTGAGTGTAAATTTACAATTATACAGTTGAACTAGAGGCAACAGCACATGATCTTACATTCTTTTTTGGAATAACTTTCTATAACTCAAAAACATTGAAATTTCCCGCAGGATTCGAACCACACCCCATAACCACGTTAATTAACTGGTTTTACTAGAGTCAGCCCAACTCAAAGGGCCCAATAAATATTACAAATAGTCTCAATTTGAATGAGAAATAGGGCCTCAAAGCCCAAATAAAAGAAGCATAATCTGGAAACATGTGGCTTAGCTCCAAATGTACCTTATCTCATTCCAGTTGTGGCTCTTGTTAATTCTTTTATTCTGCATAATACATCTCATCTCCCCCAAATCAAAATTGAATTATAACACATCCATGGCTTCCTCTACTCTCTCCCCAACAGCTCCCTCACAGGTAAATAATCAAAATCTCATCTTTATAATACATTTATCAATTAAGATTGAAATACAATTCACAATTGGTTGGGGGTTTGAAATGGGCAGCTATGGTCAGCAAAGAGCGGGATATTCTATCGAGGAAATGCAACGTTAGTGATGCCAAAGAGGACCCAAATGGCGAAAAATCAAAGGGGGATCAAAATAACATGCCAAGCCACGAGTATTCCAGCAGATAGAGTGCCTGATATGGGTAAAAGGCAGCTTATGAATCTTCTTCTTTTGGGTGCTCTTTCTCTCCCTACTGGTTTCATGCTTGTCCCTTATGCTACCTTCTTTGCCCCACCCGGGTTTGTTCTTTTTTCTTCTCTTCTTGTGTTCTTTTTTGTAAAAACTTCGACTGTAATAATGTGTATTAGATAATATTACTTAACAGGAGCGGCGGCGCTGGAGGCGGAACTGTCGCTAAGGATGCGCTTGGAAATGATGTGATTGCCGAGCAATGGCTTAAGACTCATGGCCCTGGCGACCGTACCCTTACTCAGGGCTTAAAGGTATAGTTTTTGCTTGTTTTTATACCGAGTATAGCTATGTAATAGTTATGGTATAGAGAGTATGGAGTGTTGAGTGTGTTGGATTCTGAAAGTGATTTTTGAGTTTGTGAAAATGGAGTTCAGGGAGATCCGACATACTTAGTTGTGGAAAAAGACAGAACATTAGCAACGTATGGGATCAACGCGGTATGCACACATCTCGGGTGTGTTGTGCCTTGGAATGCTGCCGAGAACAAGTTCATGTGCCCTTGCCATGGCTCCCAATACAATAACCAAGGAAAAGTTGTTCGCGGTCCGGCTCCCCTGGTACGTCGTCTATTCTCTACTAGACCTGTTCGTTGAGTGTACTGGGCCAGGTTTGATTCTAATAAAGTCGATCTAAGCTCGGCCCGACCCACACTTTGAAATTTCGGGCTCAAACCAGGCTTACGGGGTCATTCTCGGGCTTAGCCCATAAAACTCTGGGTTTCAGCGGCATTGAGCGTTGGCCAAGCTTAACCGAAAAATAAGTGTGCAAGTCAGGCCCATGGGAGCGGGCTCAGGCCAAGCTAGATGGGTAGCGCGGCCCACAAACATGTCTATTATTGACATCCACTACTTAAATTATTGCAATGTTTTTGTTGATTTGGCTATAACGAAATGGGATTTGTTTTGCAGTCGTTGGCGCTGGCTCATGCGGACATAGATGACGGGAAGGTGGTGTTTGTGCCGTGGGTTGAAACAGACTTCAGAACCGGGGAAGCCCCGTGGTGGGCTTAAGCCTATTCCTACATTTCCCCAATGCTTTATTTTTCATGTTCATATAACATGTATGAACCAACTTGTTTTGCACATTTATATATAAATATGCTTAATTCGAGCAATGCCAGCATTGCAGTCTGTAATGATGGTCATAAAATCATAAATTTATAACAACATAGATTATCAAAATTTCTCTAACACCATTAATTCTTTGTTTCTGAGTCATATCATGTGTGGTAATGAAGTCGATCAAGGAAATGTAAAAGAAAATCTACAAATTATGCAACTTTTCCTTTATTATAATGTTATTTACACTAGGATTGTAGATTCACGATAGAAAAATTTATTTCTTGTTCCCTATCAATCTGTCCAGTTTTGGTTATCTGGATAATCTCATAACTATGATTGATGGTTATTGTTGTTGATTATCAACATTATGCCAAGGTCAATTTGACTATGCTTTCTCAATCTTTTTTTTCCTGAAACTTTCAAATTTCAAGTTTTTTTTCAACAAGCAGCATGATTGATTTTGAAAAAAAGACAGTTACTAATTAAATAGTATGAAATACTAAAATATATTGTTCAAAGTCAAAATAAGTAATTTTTTTATGAGAGCATTTTATCAGGACAGTAAGTTGAAAAGTAATACCAAACAGAACCTAATTATAAAATGAAAAATATTTTATTCAATAGTATAAATTGTCAATTTTACATTATTTGAAGGATGATTTTACCTCCTAATTTGTTTCTCTTCAATTCTTTTGTTGTCCTCTTTTATTTCAAATCAATAATGAGTAAACAACAAATAATAGGCAATGCATCCAAAAGATTCTGATTCATCATTCATCAAACTGCTGTAGTTGGTAATTTAGTCCAATTTGGAAATTAAAAAAAAAAAGAAAGAGTGAACTTTGGAAGTCGTTAAATCTTGATCAAATCTTTCCTAAAATACGAAATCAACTCACTGTTGCTTTGTAAATTAACAAGGGGTTTTTATGGAAATACCGGAAAAAGTCAAAATAATTTTAAGTCATTCCATGATGTAATTTTATAAATCTCACAATGTAAGTTTTGATTTTTCAAAATACGAGAATTTAAGTTTTGGTTTTTCAAAATATGTGATATAAAAAAATCCATCGATTTCGTGTATAATATTTATTATACCAGGTATAACAATTATTATACCAGGTATAACAGC
>CATIWQ010076980.1:0-10035 GCA_949673415.1 Euphorbia schlechtendalii | reverse complement strand
TCTTTTTCATTATATATATAATGATTAAATTGTTCTTTCTTAACCTTTTTTCTCATTAGTCTTGTGAATCAGCAATAATGAACAATCTGTGACACGATAAACGTAATAATAATTATTGTAATAATGATAATGTTTATATATGTTTATATATTTCATATGTTAGCTGTATAGATGCCATTAACCTATGTGAAGGATAATAGATTACACTAGAATCTTGTTAACTTAATACTCGATAAATTAATAATCTCGTTAAAATAATAATTTTCTCCGGTCTCTAGATAGGACCAACCTGGTAAATTAATAATTCGCTAAATTTATAAGATAATATGAAAAAATAAATTCATATAGGTCACATTTGACATATAAATTAATAATTTATAGTTTGTAAAAATATATTTCATATAATATATAACTAATCTAAGAAGATTTTTGAAAATATGAATCTAATGTTACTTGTTTCTTTTTAAAATAAATATCCCCTTAAATCTTACCTCTAACCTTTCTTAGAGTATTGAGAAAATCCGGTGTAGAGTTCTCATATTGTAAAAGGAAGTGTTGTAAGGTGATTGCTTTTGAGTGCATACTGGATTTTATTGTTTGTACTCACATAATTCTCTACGTATACCATCTATCATGGTTGATTTTTTTATACCTGTGAGATGAGAAGCCATTTTTTTCTTTTGTTTTGTAGAGTTATATGTAGTAACTCTCTTTATATAGTAACTTAGTTAATATTAATACATGTAACTATATTAATAGTTGAGTGGATTTATACATTTAACTTGAGAAATGTATGGAATACTAAAAGTTTATCAATAAAAATACATGAATTTAGTTAATATGCATGATTAATACTTATGAATTAAATTCGTGTATTTCATACATATTCACATTGTAGAGATATAAACTACATACTCTATAAATTAATAATTATTAATTTACGCGATTAATTAATACCTTGCTAAATTAATAAAATTTCATGGTCTTAACATTATTAATTTATAGAGGTTTGATTGTACCTATAATAGTATTTGGGAAAATCTCACCTAACTTGCATCGTGGGAGCTTGGCGTATTCATACCTTACAATAAATTAAAGAGAAATTGTCAAAAATGGCCTGTTTTGCTAGCAGACTTTCAACCCAAGTTTTGATCCATTACTTTTTTGTTCCAAAACTAATCCAAAATTTTTTTTACGTTCATTTCTCCATTTTTTTTCTCTATACGTGCTTCCTAATTAACCTCTTTACATCCTCCATAACTAATTCTCACTCTCTTCATTATTAACTGCTTTCCTTACTTTCTCATTGCTATTTGTTTCGTACAATTTCTCTTCTTTTTGCTGCGTTTTCAAGTTCTAACCTAATCTCAACTCGTGGTCGTCATTTTCTTTCTTTCTACGGTATGTAATTTTGATTTCGATTTTCTGTTGGTTTTCCTCTATTACATACGGTTTGTCTTCTCCTTTTTTCGTTATTCACCATATTTCGTTCCTTTTCATTACAGCTATGGCACCTAAGAAAATTTCGTGCCAGAAGAAAAGCTCTGTTATTCCAAAGAAGGCATCGAAGGTAGTGAAGTCTGCTTCAAGTCCTTGAAGGCTGGTACATCAAAAGAAATGGAAGAGACACTTGAGTTACTTTTTCATTTTCAAATTATCTTTTGTTTGTTTTCTACTTTTGAAATTTGATTGATTTAGTCATTTGCATGGATTCGGTATCTATCTGGTATTTATGTTTGTTTTGTAAGTTTGTTCTATAATTTTAGTATCTATCTGGTGTCTACATGGTATTGTGGTTGATTTTACAATTTTTTTTGTTGTAAATTTGTTTTTTAATAGCTTTTTTCATTTTTTGAAAATATGATTTATGTTTTCTGTACTTACAATAAAGTTAACTAGACCTGAATATATTTTTTTAGGCTTTTGAATTCTCAAATTATTAATCAGTTGGTATTCTATATTTTTCTCATACTTTTTCATTTTCAAATTGATTTTTTTGTTTGTGTTTTTGCTTTTGAAATTTGATTGATCTAGTCATTTTTATAGATCTTGATCTATCTGGTATTTATCTGGTTTTTGTGTTTGTTTTGTAAATTAGTTGTATACATATGGTATTTATCTAGTATTTGTGTTTGTTTTTGTCAATTTGTTGTAGATATCTGGTATTTACCTGGTATTGTTCTTGTTTTTACAATTTTTTATGTAAATTGACTTTTGTTTGTGTTTTTGCTTTTAAAATTTGATTGATCTAGTCATTTTTATAGATCTGGTATCTATCTGGTATTTTTATTTGTTTCGTAAATTTTTTGTATATATCTGGTATTTATCTAGTATCTGTGTTTGTTTTTGTAAATTTGTTGTACATATCTGGTATTGTCCTTGTTTTTTACAATTTTTGTTATAACTTTGTTCTTATATATATTACAAGTGAGTATTTGGTATTTCTCTAGTATCTAGCCAGTATCTCTCTAGTTTTAACTTGTTATTGTAAATTTCTTGTAAATATCTGGTAGTGATCTAGCATTTTTCTAGTTTTATGTTTTTGAATAGTTTTTATGCTAATGATTTTGTTATTATATATGTTAAAAGTGAGTACCTAGTATTTATCTGGTATCTAGCAGATATATCTCTAGTTTTTAACTTGTTTTTGTAAATTTTTTGTAAATATCTGGTAGTGATATTGTATTTTTCTAGTTTTTATATTTTTGAATAGTTTTTTTTGTAATAATTTGGTATTATATATGTTACAAGTGAGTATCTGGCATTTATCTGCTGTCTAGCTGGTATCTCTCTAGTTTTTAACTTGTTTTTGTAAATTTCTTGTAAATATCTAGTAAGGATCTGGTATTTTTCTACTTTTTATGTTTTTGAATAGTTTTTTCTTTGATCCATGTGCATATCTGACTTTTTTTATTAATTCAAAATGTATGCAGCTTTACAAGTTGGTGTTTCCCCTACCTTGATTTAGCATACTAGTGTTAAATGCACCTCTAATATTGAAATGTTTGATAGTCATGGCTCTTTTTCCGAAATGAACATTTTTTGCATGTATCGATCAAATTTTGATGTATGTTTGAACTTTAACTAGAATACAAATGTTGTATATAGAATTTTTTTTTATTTAAAAATCAATTGAAAACAATTTTTGCAACTATTTTGTGTAATTTGAATAGTTAAAGACCTACAAATCTGGTGAAAATGAAAGCAATGTATTTTATAGGTTTAATTTGGTAAGAACATGGAAGTATTCTAATATTGACAATGAGAAAACATATGTAATAATGATTTTTGAACTAATTAACAACAAGTTTCTATTTGAATATGTATAATTTTTAATCTACAAAGATTGCAAGATGGAATGTTCATCTTGTGAATGCTGTACAATGGATAGATTATAAGAACAAAGTTCTCTTTCAAGGTGAATGTCATTCTCCTCTTCATCCATCACGATCATATCATCTTCTTCCTCTGTTGTAGAACCTAACCAAGCAAGTGAGATCATATGTAAAGATGAGAATTAGAAAAATGGTATAGAGCTAGTAGGAAGTTAGTATTTGAACAATTTTTCAACAAAATATCTTCATTCATGCTTGATTTATTTACCAACAATGTATATATCAATTTAAAATCGCAGGAAAAGCACATCAAGTTCATTTAGAAACTAACAGGGTTAAAAGCTTGTTAAAATAACATGAGTTAATACTCAATACTAGCAGTCTACCAGCAGTATACCAATATACAAGCTATATATCAGTTTAAAATAACATGCTTTAAAAACATGTAAATACTAGCAGTATATCAGCAGAATACCAGTTGCACATTTTAAACTTGTTAAAATGCAGAAATTGAACCAGTTACTAGCTGAATACTAGCTGTATACCAACAGAATACTAGTTGGACATTTAAAACTTGCTATAATTGCAAAAATTGAACCAGTTACTAGTTGAATACCAACTGTATACCAACATAATACTAGTTGGACATTTTAAACTTGCTAAAATGTAGAATTGGATCAGTTACTAGCTGAATACCAGTTGGACATTTAAAACTTTCTAAAATGCAAAAACTGGACCAGTTACTAGCTGAATACTAGTTGTATACTAGTAGAATACCAATTAGAAATTTAAAACTTGCTAAAATGCAGAAATTGGATCTGTTTTGAAAATACTAGTATAGAGCTGGTAGGAATTTGGTTTTTGACCATTATTAATGTGTAAGGACTGAATTGAATTCAAAAAGAGCATAATTTGTGTAAATGAATGCTTTAAAAACATGTAAACACTAGCAGTATATTAGCAATATACCAGTTGGACATTTTAAAACTTGCTAAAATGCAGAAACTAGACTAGTTACTAGCTGAATACCAGCTGTATACTAGCAGAATACCGTTGGACATTTAAAACTTGCTAAAATGCAGAATACCAGCAGTATATTGGCAGAATACTAGTTGGACATTAAAACTTGCTAAAATGCAAAATACCAGCAGTATACCAGTTGGACATTAAACTTGTTAAAATGCAGAATACTAGCAGTTTACTAGTAGTATACCAGAGTTTCAGAAATAAATTAGAGATTACCTTCAACAACTGCAGATGCTTTATCACACTTTGTTATACACAGTGGATAATTGTTCATTAATGTGCTTTGCGATTTGTAGGAGAGGAAAAAATGCAGGAAAATATCACTGTTGATTTCCATAGCAGAATCTCCATCTGTAACTTAAAATTCTATTTTCAAATCTTCTGTGTCTTCATTTATTTTCAGGCTTTCAACTAGGACCTTTTTGAATTCAGAAAAACTAGAAGTTTGTAAAATTACGATGCCAACAACTTTGTAACCAACGAATTTCAAGTTTTCATTCATGATCTGTAGCAATAGGAATTCGATCCATTATGCACATTTTAGAAATCAAAATTCAGTTCGTTTCCTACTCAAATATATGCATGTACTTCGAAATCAAATTATTTGAAATAAAAAACTCACTTGATTGTTGAAGATTTGATGAAATCGCGATTTGATCTTCAAGAAATCTATATATGCTGCACTTTTTGTTTGAGAGAAAATTGAAATTTGAGGAAGAAGTTACGAGGCTCTGTAGATCGCTTGTTATTTTTGGAGTGATTCAGTCCTTATATAGGACATTTTAATTGTAAAAAAGAAGTTTAATATTGGTATGGAATGATAATTTTGTATTAGAACTTAAACCTTGTAATTTTAAAACCTTTTTGATACATTTATAAAATTTTCCCTAAATTAAATTAGGGCAACAATTTGTAAATGCTGGCAAGTTTGGGTGCAAAAGATCTATAATTCGTACCAGTGCCAACATTGGTAGGGATTCATATATCCAACAGTGCATAGTTTAATTAGCATATACTAAACCATGGTCATATTCTTTTAGGTGTATAAAGATTTTTCATTCGAAGTTTTTTATTAAAATAAATATAACATTTATTACGCTATTAAAACGATTAATTTGCCTTTATTACTTTATTATAAAAATATCTTTCTGCTTATTTAACTCTCTTATAACTTTATTTATACTTAATCTATTTCTTAATTAATATTAGGATAAACTAGGAAAAAAATGTCAAATTTTTCATTGATATTTTAAAATGATAAATAAAAGAGAAATGAAAGTTTGAGTAAAATGATAATCTTTTAACATCGGAAGGTGTACTAATTAGCATCCGGTGCATTGTTTGAAAATTAACACTAGATCCACTAGTTTATATTTTTACATGTAAATGTCTTAAATTTAGGACATTTCCATTTCTTCTTGCTATATAAATAACTTTCTAATTTTATGATTTTTTCTTCATATGACGTAATTTTAAGATCCTTAGAATCATTTTAAACTTCTAGAAGTTAACATAAAAAATTAAAACTGATAATTAACAACTAAGTATATATATATATTTTTATTTTTTGCGACATATGTAGATATGTAATGATAAGTAAGAAAGTATGCCTCGTACACTACATCATTTATGAGTCAAATCGATAACATTATCAACTACTAATAGAATAAGAAGATGTGAAATTAATTTTATAAACGATTATTCATACGAGTTTAGGTTATTAAGTGCGATTAAGAACGAGTTTGACACAATTTAGTTTGAGATTATTCTCAACATATTTTACTAAAGATATGTAAGAGAATACTTTTTGAGATAGCAAACTTGAATCTTAAAAAATAAAAGTAAAACGTGGCCTAAGAATATAGGACGTTATTTTTTAATATATGCATGACGTGTGTTTCCGTATATAAAATCCATTGCTCTCTTTTGTTAAAGAATTTAAGAGATAAAATTGCAGCAATTCATGGCTCTGATATGAGAGTTAAAGAAAGCGTTATTGTTGGTGTAAGATTTATAGCTTCCTGCAGTCTTTTCTTTCTTTTTTCATCTTTAATACATAAATAAAGCAATGGATCACAGAGTTAAAGAAGTAAAAGAGTCATAGTTTCAAAAGCTGATTAAACTGCTCTAAACCTAAAGTGAAAGACAAAATGATGCTTTCCTAGCAAAAAGTGGCCCGTCTTACTAAATTTGATTAAGCAAAGACAAACATATTACAAAATTCTACAAGTCTGTGTCTTGACTTAATGAATACACTTTAATAAAAGTTTTAAAATCCTAAAAAGTGAACGAATATATGGTCACTATTTTTTGGTAAACAAACATAATATCACTTAAATGTAATGCAATTTACTGTAATTAATCTTGTTTCTCAACAATCGAAACACATGGATGGCGCCTTCACAAATTATGTCAAAATTAACAATTTTTTTATCCATAAATTTAAATGAATAAATATCAAATATCTTTACTTATTTATTATTCATTTTACAAAGTTTTAACAACTTAATTAGGTGGTAATTAGACCTATCCTTGGGACTCGGGTATCGCTTGACCTATTAGACCTATTAGGTGGTATAAACTCACTAATTGAAGCAAAAAATTTTATGGGTCATGTTTGATTAATTTTATATAAATTCCTCGGAACAATGTTTAATAATTTTATATATTTATAATATTTAATACTTATATTGATTCCTAACCACGGAATCAAACTTCAAATTAATTGAGAGGCATCGTCTTTGTTCTAGTGCATTTGCCTATATAAAAGGGTTAACCCATATGCTTGATTCATGCAATCTTTACTGTTTCAATACTGGCATAGGCATCAAAGTGTACCCCAATAAAATCATTAAGGCCCTTCTCATTGATTTGGCGTTCAGTAAAAAATATCTAGTCTACCGATGATGCAGAATGATGCAATATTACGGTAAAATGATAAAATTGTACCAAGTTCATATATGTTGTTCAGTTTGGACGCTATTGAGATGATTTTGGTATCTTTATTGAGTGAAAACATGCAACTGATCATGTTTCATGGTTATACCATGTGTCGGATTCTTTTTTGATCAAATTCGAACTCTAACAGCCTAAAAGTAGAAAAATTTGTTTAAAATCCGAAAATTAATGCCATTTTGTTAATATTTTATTTAATTTAATTAGTTTAGTTCTATTAAGAATTTATGTAATTATTTATTATGATAAATTGTATCTACGTATAAGTTTAAGTTATTCAACAGATTTTGTTGAACCTAACTTAAAGATTACTCAGCAATCTTGAGTTAAAATTTTTGACGATGTAAAACAAGAAGTACAACAACATATAAATCAATATTGCAGTTACCTTTAATTCAAAGTTGATTAGGCTTAGTTAAAATTAGTTTATAAGTCTTGCTTACATAAAAGACTTAAGTTGAATCACTAACACAAGCTGCTGAGTTATAGTCACTTAGCAAGGTAAAAATCATCTAAACTCAGCTTCTATCTTTCACTATTTTTGCTGAGTGTTTAGAAGTTACTTTGTTATAATATTGTATGTTTTTAACCCTTTGTTCCTAGAATAGAATATTCATAAATTTGATGCTTTTCAGATCTCAAAGAAGATGGGGCGCTAAAATAAAAAAGGGAATAATTATGCGGTTTAAAGGAAAAACTACCAGCATGGAATGTCAACATGTCAATGCTAAAATTCCAAAAAACAATGGACTATCTCGCTGCATTTTAAAGAGAGTCACATCATTCTGCTACTAATCGTCTTTCAAGCATATCAGAGAATGCCACGTAGCAGCACTCTCCTTATCTCGCAAGACTCAATTAGCTTGAAGATCAAGACTTGGCAAGAAATTCATTCAACTATTTAATCTCACTGATTAACAGATTAATCTCCAGCATCAACGACTACATGTCTCTCTCTCAACAAAATCAAATCTGTCGCAAACGGGAAGATTCTTGAAAACTTGATGAGAAGATAAATTGAAGATTAAAAAAGTTGAAGGACAAGTTTACAATGGCTACCTCAACCTTCCTCTATAAATAGAAGACTAAAGGCAGCAGTTCAAACTTGGTGAATACACTTGGAACTTACTAGTGCAAAATCTTTTCTCAAACTTACTTAACAATTCGTAAATTCCTATATTAAAAGAATAACACTTTGTTCTTTGTAGAAATTATTAGACCACTCAAACTTGTAATAGATCATATCTTTAAGAGAAAAACGTCTCTATAAGTTGTTTTCTTCATTTCCTCAAATTGGAAATTGCTTGAGTGATAGTGAGATAAAGAACAGTACTCTAGTCTCACTTGAGGGTTAGATTAGCTTGGAAGGTACTTGTTTGTAATACCCATTGTGTAGGCTTCTCTACCTATTAAAGGAGTATCAAATAATGGATTATGTTGAACCCAAGTTAATAGCACTTCACAGTACTTAAAATGTTTTGGAAATAACAAACTAACTAGGATAGTGAAATTAATTGAGTATTAAGTGGACTCTTAATTAATCAAGTTTACTTCAGCTTGTTTAAGAAAAAACAACTCAGTTTACTGTGTGATAAATTAAGTTATGGCTTAGAGTAAGAAAATCTGAGTCGACCTAGTATTAAATAGTTTATAAAGATATAGGCTCAGCGAAGCTAAGTTAGCTTTTATTTATAAAAGCTGAGTAGTTTTGACTTAGAGAAATTAATGACACATCTACGTTTAACGGTTTCTGTGAGAGACAGAATATTCTCTTTGATTCTTTTCAGGAGAAAAGACACTGAAATTAAAGAAGATACTCAAGTGTTCCTCACAAACAAAAGGTGTCAGTACGGAATGTTGGGGAATCCTCACTAAAGTCCAAGATAAAAGGAATCCTCTGACATGCACCATTTCTCATTGTCTCGGTGCAACTCTGCAACGTCAACAAGTCAACCATTCACAGAAATCCACATTGCATCTCGCATGCCTCTCTATCAAAACGGGTTGCTTGAAGATAAAACGAGTTTCTGACGAATTGGATTAAAGAATTTATCTCACACCTCAACGTTCGAAATCTCTATCTCTTAACGTCTTAGAATTTGTTTCAAATAGGAAAATTCGAAAGATTTGAAGAGAAGAGAATTTGAGGAAGCTATCAAGAAGAGAAGTTTGCATCGGCTATTTCCAAGACATTCAACTACAAATAGAAGATTGAAGGAGACATTCAAACTAGGTGAATCAGGTCGAATTTCTTCAAGAGCTAAAACATTATTCAATCAATTCCAGCTTATAAAAATTCCAACTCAAATAATCAAGCAAACACAAATTGTCCAAATCTATTTGTAATAGAGAGATAACACTTAAGATTTAACATTGTAAAGGATTCAATGTTATTAAAAGTTGAAATTCACTATTTTTATTTTCTCTTAAGAAATCTATGTTTGGGAGGTAGTTAAAAAGGAAGGTGCTTTCTGTAATCTTATCTACTCGCTGTAAAGGCTTCTCCACCTAAGGAAAGAAGGAAGCACTAGTGGATTAAAGCTCGAAAAGGAATCTGGGGACTGGAGGTAGACTAGGGGCCGAACTAGGATAAATCTTAGGTTTTAACATTCTAACCTTATTCGCTTATCTTTACTGTGTTTGTCTCATCCATCATTCTCTCATTTTTCTAAGTATTTCTTGAAAAACCAATTCGAGGTTAGTAAAGTACTCAACATCG
>CATIWQ010076959.1:0-11103 GCA_949673415.1 Euphorbia schlechtendalii | reverse complement strand
GCCACTTTTCTACTGATAAGTTTAATAACTTATTCGTGAGATTTTTGCTTTAAAGTACAAGTGTTGTCAATACCATTTATCAAATAGAAAAATGATGATAACTGCAAGTATACAATTGTGATATAGTTTTAAAAGATATCGAACCCACAAGGAAGGAACCAGTTCTAAAGACCAAAAAGAGTAACGGAACAAGGAAAATAAAATAGATAATTTTATTGTTGATGGGTTGGCTGGGATATGATGGTAAATAAATAGATAACTGTATTAATAGATTAGAGTAGAAGAAATCGGTATAGATTATCCCTACGAACAAGTATAGCAAAGAAAACATGCAAAATCATCAAAGATATTACGTACACTAAATTACTTTAACATATTCAGTTCTGGACACTCAGATATTCAATTATTCACCGCAGAGCAAGACATGAAATGACTTCTCTAAATCTAGTGCAAACGAATTAAGATGATTATATAAATCTGGATAACAATAATACTATGCTTAGTACGGGTCACTCTCACATAGCCATATTTAGCAAGTTACCATTCCAAAAATGTTGGCTCACTAAACAGCGTTATAATCACAGATCCAATGACTATACACAATCTCGTTAACCCCGAAATCTCTTTTAAAGTTAACTCAAAAGCATATAACTTGATTAATATAAAAGACTCAACACGAAATACACAATATGACACATAGACATATCATAAACTTCGAAATAGAAAGTATAAGTAGAAAACAAAGCAAAGTTGTAAGGTATACAAGTGAAAGTTAAAGTTGATCAAACCGTATCCACTCTTTAATAGGAGTCGTCAATTCCTACAATTCCTGCGTCTGCTTTGAATTTGGTCTTGGCCCGTACAGAACCTCCGCTAGGATGCTATTCTTTGTGAATGTTGAATAAATGAATATTGAAGAATGAAAACTTTTATTGATAAGTGATTTGCAATTACACTTATATAACAATCGCTCGAATATTTAGAGAAATCTAGTGATCAAAATAAGGTTCGAATCACTTATACATTTTCTCACTAACTTAGAACGAAGAAAAATCTACATGATTTTCACTCTAAAACTAAGTATGCATGTACCACATACCACGCCTATAATCCCATACACCATGCCCCATGAAATTGGTGGGTTTTGAACCCTATTTATAGAGTATGAAGGGTAGGGTCTATCCAAAGAAAGAGTAGTGTCCATTGGCTAAGAGTTGCATCACTTCATTTTGATTGGATGCAAAGATTCTTCCTCATCCACAATGGAAAGGATCCTTTACTTGATTGGTTGGCTTCTAAAAGGTGTCTTTTCAGTTGGTAGTTGATGGCGGTTCATGGTGGTTGATCATTGTTATCTAGCGGTTAGTAGTTGATAAGAGATAACCATTAGCCTTCACAAGTCACGATAGTGAATCTCATGTCGCGACCGTGAACATTGATTGTCAGTTTTCTATTTATGAAGAGTGATAAGTCGTGACCGCGAATAGAAGTCACAATCGTGAAATGCTGTTTCTTCATGATTCTTCTTTGCAACTTTGCCGATCTTTGACAACTTCGATCCTAAGCAAAATCTTTGTGTTCCACGCATCTTTTTGCATCTTTTTCACTCTTTTTCCATAGAATTCCACTTTTGATCATTTTACTCCTAAGATTTACCTAGTTTCTGCATTTGCATAAAAAAACAACTACATACCACGTGAAATCTTTTACATGAAGTATAAAATGAGTTAAATCATAGTGTTTTGTGATTGAAAATATCATGATTATAAGTGTAAATATACACTTATCAAGCAACAAAGTTTAATTTGAGATAACTTAGCAACTTAGCTTTAGCTAATTACTTTATATGTTTTGCCGAGTAATATTACGATGTGTGTCTTTAACCTTGTCCGTAAGGAATATTTTTATTTAGTAACTTTTTAGTAGACTTTAATGATGTCGTCTAAAAAAGATTCCACAACAAAAGGGAAAATTTCCAACATAATTATCTGGATTTCAGCGCTACACTCTAAAATTAATGGAATGTTTTTTGGCGGGTCTCCATCTCAATTAGCGCACATATGCAAATGTCAGAATCTTCAAGGAATGAAGTGAAGACACATGGAAAGATGCAGCGACTCTCTCATAACAGTGTTCGACCAGATTCAAACCACCGGAAGACCTTGTCTCTATAAGGAATATTCAATTTTCTAAATGATCATATCTGTATTAGCCAACAGTGTGATTTCTATCTCAAATTGATAGAAGATGTATCACAATGGCTAGAAGAATCAATGTCAGACAAGAGTTCAAAATACAACGACTACTTAAAGCTTTCATCTATAAAAGGGGATTGAAGTAGTAGTTCAAAACTCGATATATACACCTAAATTTCTAAGAGATGAATACTCTGTCTAAATCATCTCAACATTTGGAATTTTTCAAACAATCTAACGTAAACAATTAAATCCTTATTTTGTTTGTAATAAATAGAGAGAATAGACTTTGACTAAGCTAAGTTTTTCATATGTAAAGGGATCAACAATTTGTAAGTTGAATCTATGTTGATTTTGATTAGTAAATCTTGAGTGATAACAGATTTGAGAAGGGTACTAAAATTTGTTTGAGTGTAATAGCTTGGAAAGTACTAATTGTAAGCTATCCGCTGTCTAAGGTTTCTCCTCCTAGTTTAAAAGAGTTATCATTAGTGGATTTAAGATTAGGGAAGTGGGGACAAGTTGTAAGGCAGAGACCGAACTTATATAAATCGAGGTATAAAGTTCTTTAACTCAACATTTATTCTTTAGTCTGCGCAGCATTACATATATATGCATTATATATTTTATTCTACATTCTCGTAATTTAATCTTATTATTTTTAATAAATACGTCATGATTTGAATATTTGTACTATTTAATTTTTTAAAGTTTATCATCATATTTTAATTAAAAAAATATTTGTACCATTTAAAAAATTTCAAAATTTATTAGCAACCGAATCGTATTGCATTTTTATTGAGTAATCCATAAATTTTCAGTTACAAATGAACAAGATTACTCCTTATAGTGACATAATCTAATATTGGAAATCCTACATTTGAATACTTTATGAAATCACAAAACCACTTTTATACAAAAGAAAAAAAAGAGTTACAAACCTTATTTCGTAAATGAGTGAAATCACGGTGATAAATAAATATTGATTATAAACTAAACTTGCTAAATTGATTAATACTAAAAAAGATGGAAAGGGGGTAATTTAGACGCAAAATGTAAATTCAAGGACTTATCTACGAGTTTAGCCAATTAACTCTCGTGATGGAGCTGTACAATCATGTGCGTGCCATTTTCAGATTTAAAACTCTAAAGACTTGTTTGGATGATAGTTCTCCGTGGTTCATTAAAGTACGGTACAGTATGATACAATATGTTTGGATAAATAGAACGGTATAGTATGATTTTTTTAAAATTTAGTTTGATTTAAAAGAGAATCATGGAGAATCACGAAATCCGTGATCCTATTTATACTGTTCTTGGAATTATGAAAAAATTATAAGATGACCATGCCATGAAAATAACACTGAAATTAAGTTACAACCGTACCGTAACAAACAATCAACCAAACGCCTAAAATAACAAGGGTTCGGGCAACTTCCCCAATCGTACTTTGTTATGGAGAACAAACGATCTTGTGCTTTTACTCTCCTTCTTCAGGTTTTTCTCAGTTTTCTTCTCTACCTTTCTCTCAATTTGGGTAAGCCTCGCAATTCCAGTTCTCATGATGTTTATTTTTTGACTGTTAATCGATCTCCTTCTACTTTTACGCCTCATTTTCTCAAGCAGGTCAGTTTCTTTTTCATTTCAATGAGATTAACTTTTTGACTGTTTCTGTTATCGATTTTCAGCCTTCAGCTTTGGATCTGATTCTAAATTCCTTATTTTGAAACTAACACAATGTTCAGATTCTCCTTTTAAAATCTTTTGTGATGCTTAGTATAAGTAAATATTCGATTGTTTATAGTTCCTGTTCAGTCAAACAACACTTTACTTGTTTATAGTTTTGACTTTTCTTGCTTGTTTTTTGAGGTTGATGAAGATGGAGATTGTGGTTAGAAATTACAAAGTGAAGTTCATTATAAACATTAGTGAGCTGGGAGAAGAAGATGGTTCACTTGCATCCAATGTAAGATTTCTATTTTTGTGTATTTGGAACCCTATATTTTGAAGTATTTCTATTTATCATATGTTGAAAATTTACAAATTTTGTATCTAAAATGAATGTAATTGAATTAACCTAGCTTAAAATTGTTGATTCCAAACAAGGGTTCGTGATATGGTGTTCAACTAAACCATGAAATTATTCCATTTTATTTTATTTACAATCATTAGAGTATATATAAGTCTCATTTCATGTTGGGAAAAGGATGATGTCTTCCAATTCGAATACTTTATCAACAGCTAGCTGCTTCCCTACATATATGTTTTGCAGGCAAGCAGACTCTTCTCATCAATGAATGTTCCCTGGTATGCTACTCAATTCACTTGACTTGGATACATTTACTGAATGCTCTCCCTTTACGATCCACTTATTCATGCATAAAAGTGCTAAATAGGCACAATTCTGCAGCTTCAAAGGATCAGGAAGAGCAAATGAACTTATATAACACGAAAATGTTAACTGTAGTTTGTATAAACATTGAATCGTTGCAGGTACATGTTTATCGTTTATATGCACACTTTTTACAAATTGTGTTTTTTAATATATATATCTGAGATCCACAGCTGATTCTTTAGGCCCCATTGCATTGCCATGTTCTACTTTTTGTCCATAAAACATCTGGTCATTCAGTTCTCTATATTATTTCACACTGACGTATAGTCATCGACAGGATGGAAGGTTGAATGCATTTATTGTGGTGTTTTCAAAATCATAAACTCTACTTTCCAGCTGATAACAAAATATGTGACTCCTATAGTATAGGTAGTGGTAAGTCAACAAAAACAAAGTATAAGGTCTGAGCCTATATTTTTCCTTGTCTAAGAATAAATCATGTCAGCATTCACATTTATTATTAATCTTGCTACGCTTCGTTTTCTCTTGAATCGGGATTCTGGGCATGAGTCAGTATTATTTTCCGGCATTTTTATTGCTTGTTCTCAATTATTTGAATTTTAGTTGCATATTCTATGTCTAGTATCTACTCCTTAATACTTTCTAAATTAGAATTTAGATAGCTATTTGCCTTTTTCCATCTTGTTTTCTCTTACTATTTAATTAATGATGTTCAACCCTTTAAGGACATAAAGCTAGAGAGATCAGCACGTGACTTTAAGAAGCTGTTACGAACACTTGAAGCCGCTTTTGGAAGCTGGTAAAATCAAACTATTAGATCATTTTTATTAATAATTTGCTTCTGAATTCAGCTGATTTGCCAAATGTTTAAAGATTGTTACCTTTGGTAATGTGGAATCTACATAATTCTATAATTGTAGGCTCGTAGTTGTTGGACATCATCCAGTGGTTGTTTGTGAAGATAATGGGGAGCCTATCAATTTGAAGCGTGTGTATGAGCCTATACACAGTATTTTCATGGCATATGGTGTGGTGAGAAAAATAATATATCTTTTTTTTTTTGAGATAGAAAAGGGATTTCTAGCTGATTATTCATTTGTTAAAATGATGGAGCTTGAAATTATATATGAAACTGCATCGCTTTTTCTTTTACTCAGAATGCATACCTGAGCAGCAGCGGTTGTGGCAATAATACATTGGAAGATGGTGTAGCTTATATTGGCAGTCAATATCAGATTAATAGTGAACCCCATTTGGCTTCTTTACATATAAATTCTGCATTTCCAAAGTAAGTCTCCCACTTGAATTTGTCCATAGCTAGTCTTAATTAACCAGGATGACACCATTTTCTTGTGTTTTTTGGTTTGTGCAGGAAACGGGAGATTGCGTTTCTTCTTCATAGAGTTAGCTCTGCAGAGTTTGTAAGCATTTTATCCTTTTTCCACTACATTACTTGTTTGGATGATTTTACTTCGGCATAAAGACTTTTTGGGCCATGTGCTATGATCAATTTGCTCATTTGGTCTCAGTGTAATACATGGTACCCAGTTGGACCATTTTCTAGTCAATGTTACCTTTGTAGTCCCTTTAGTAAATTAAACATATTATGTGATATTTTGCTAAATTAGTTTTTTACCACGTAGGGTCCAAAAAGTTAACTAATTGCATACCACAAAGACCCAATGGATAACAAATGTATAGCACAAGGACTAGAAAGGTAACTATCTACATTGCACAAGGATCAAACGGATGACATGTATAGCAGAGGGACAAAATGGGGAAACTGGCTATACCATAGAGCCCAAAAAGTTCAACTTGCCATTTTACTTCTTTAAATTCCCTAGAATGCATTGCATTTTAGCTTCCATTTCATGTCATGAAGTATTTATAAGACTTTTCGGCCATGGTTTTATTGTCTTTCGACTGCAACTTTTGTCTGATACATTTGTGTTAAATGGCAGACAACCTATTTTGTTAATTTGTCTGGTGAGGTCATCAAGAAAACTGTAATCCAGAGCAGCTGACACACAAAGAGGTCATGTAAGCACCGACGTTGATTTTACATTTCAGCAACTAGTTTTTGTTAAGTAGTATAATCATTCGTTTGATGTAAATGTTGAGCAATTTAGATAGGTGGCATTCACCAGCTTGTGCTCTCTATAAACAAATCACAATTTGTTGAGTTCAATCTTGACTAGTTGTCTTTTATAAGCTCTTCTCTTCCTTGTAACTGATAGTTCTTAAATTTGCTGATTAATGGAAGCTTCTTTGTTCGTCTTCATTTATATGTTTTGATATGATACTAGAGCAGTTTTAACTAATAGAATATATGATAGAGAAAATGCTAAATGGATCTTAACTCATTAGGCCCAAATCAAATAGTAGGTTACTCAAGGGGAACAAAAGAAATTTGAAGGCACTTATGTGTGAATTTATTATAAGGCTGAGCTGGCAGCTGCATGGCAAGTTTTGATAGGAACACTGCTTAGTGCAGAGGCTCTACGTTGTAGAGAGGAGAGCTTGCCATCTGTGGGGATTTAAGCCATATATTGTAATTTCCTTTTTTCATTCATCGGATAATAAATCTCAACTTCCTTTTGTTGTTAATTGATTATATTTGTGATTTGAAATAAATACCCCATTATTTGGCACCGTCTATGGGAAAATTGCTCCGACGGTGGGGGGAAACGAAGTGCCGCCGGTTCAGGCTATCTTTGATTTTCAAATCAAATTGGAACTCCATGACAAACATATTGAAGAGATGTAGCAATCCATGGGTGGGATGCGACGTTCTATGGATAATATGCTGAAATTGGTTGAAGAATATGGTGTTAAGCTTGATCTGCTTATTAAGGTAAGCAAGCAGTTGGTGAAATCTTTAACAATTTCTGATGATTTTGTTCAAATTGAAGATATAACTAACTGAAGAAGAAACAGAGCAACGCCAGTTGCTCACCCCAGACCGCCAATCTCGTTCTCAAAAACAGTCACTAAAACAAATTCCGTGGAGAGGCGAGGTCCAACTCTTCCAATCTCAATTTTCAGTTTCAGGATAATCATTTCGACGGATTTGATGCCCAAAGTGAAAATTCTAGTTTTCACCGGCTATGATCCTCGCTCTTGGCTCACTCAAGTAGATTTGTATTTCAAGGTCCATAATACCCCTGAAGCTTTGAAGCTGACTCTGGCTCAGATGTGCATGATCAGAATCACTCTCACCTGGTTTGTGTGTGATATTCCTCCACTGTCATGGAGCAAACGGGTCCTATTAGTGACTACATCGAAGAGTTTACTATGGTCATAACCTTCGTACCCAAGGAGACTGAAGATCAATTCGTAGGGTTGTTCATCGGAGGCTTGCGAGAAGATATCCGCACACTGACCTCTCCTATAAGATATCTGATGGATATTCCAGTGCTAAATAATTAGATTTAGTTGTAATTTTGTTCAAAACAACCATTTTTTATAACTTTGTCTTACTATATTTTCCAATTCTAACCACACGTGAATAACACTCCTTATCTACAACTTTCTTTCTCTTAATTATTTTGAATTTCTTAACTTAAAACGATCATATCTTCCAAATCGATAATTTTTCAAAACCATTGTTTAGAATTTTTTGTTTATTTCATTTTTATTTTTAAAATAAGATCTAACTCGATTTATTTTTGACAAAAAGGTTCTTATTGATAAGAGTGAATAAAATTATAATTAAATCTAATTAGTTATAGCTTTTTACAATTAGTGATGATTTGTCTAAATTATGTTTTCCTATTGGGGTTTTTATGCTTTTACAACAAAAAAACTCAAATAATTATGGGTCGTGCCACCCCTTGTTTTCTGAAAGCCTAGCAACTAACAAAATTTTTTTTCTTATACGTTCAAAACTTTTCACAATTCTAAAACCTAACCTTTCAAACGCCCCTCTCTTCCAAAATCGTGCAAAATTGCTCTGAAATCACCATTTTTGTGCTATCAATCGTGTTTTACTCTCATTATTCCTTTGCTACAAAAATGTTTTGTGCGATTTTCTCATTATCATGATCATCAGTTTTCAGAAAGAAGGTATAAAAATATACTAAGAAACAAATCATGGCTTCAACATCGTGACAATACGAAATAATGTAGAACTCTCCAACCGAAAACAAGAAGAAATGAGGTAAACGAAATTAAAACCTAAATCATTATATACTTTGGATTTTTCGATAAAATAATCTCGTATGATATTATCTCATATTTTAACATGATCTTTAATTTTCCTCCATTCTACTAATGTTATTAACATGATTTTGATTTCTTTCATAAAAATCAACCTAAGAATGAGTTTGATGAGTTTCTGAAACATAAGAATCTATTCTCATGATTTTCCTCCATACTACTGATTTTGATTTTGATGAGTTTCCAAAACATAAGAATCTATTGTACTGTAAACTTGATGAAAGACATTGATTAAAATAGTTTGCATTTGTGATGAAGGTAAATATCTACAAATCTAGATAGCATTTTACAATGAACAAGTGTTGAAAAATATTATAACAGGGTTTTAAACAAGTATACCATACATTATATCAGGTATAACATATGTTATACCAGGTATAAAACTCATAAGGAGATGGATTCGAACTTTTATGTGTACAAATGTGTTGAAAAAATGATGATATGAACTTTTTCGTGCTTTACGACAGAATAATATGAATTCCAAACTGTACAACATGTGTTATACCAGGTATAATGCTCAAAAGTATGAAAGGTAAAAGACCAAAACATATAAGAGTCCAGTTATGCTTCTGCTTTACATTTCCTCTTACAAATTTCCAATCATACTTCTGCATTCCATTCCCTCTTACTGATTTTTAAGTTCAATGTCTTTCATGGTAGACATGATGTATGCCCTAGAGGCAATTATAACGATATATCTTTATTAGTTATAATGTACAAACGGTTTCGGATTATTATTAATAATAATTAAGGTATTTTTGTTGCTTATTAGTGCTTTTAATTAATTCATGTATGTCTCTAGTATCATATATGTATAATATTAAATATGTATATGCACATTGATGAGACAAAGTCCATGACTACTTCATAGCGTAAAAGTGCGAGGACATAGTGGGAGCTATATAGTGTGAGAACTGCACATACATGTTACTATGAATAGTCTAAATATCCCTAGTCATAGTTTCATTAAGACTGGACATCAATGGAACGGACAGATTAGCATGTGTAGGTTTACTCATTGGATTAAATCCAAGAAACCGATCTCACGAGCTGAAGGTGGTACCTTGAGTTAACACATGAATGTATTCGGGTAATACATTGGAGACCGCAATAAGACAGACACTCAGAAATAACTATATCCATGTGTTCATGTCTTATTGTAGTAGCAATACAAGTATCCTCAAACTTGAGATATTGGTTACCTTGCGTAGGAGTTGTTATACTTTGGGTCATACTTATTCATACCTTAGTGATCAGGATGACATGGGTGAAAACTGGTATAGTGATGATCACATGTTGGTAAGCCGAGTAGTCAAGCTGGGATCCATCGCTCCTGATATAGTGATATAGTGGGGGATGTGCCTTAAGGATCCTTGTTGAAGTGACACACTCATTAACCTATGATTAGAGTATAAGATTAATAGAACGAGTTTCTAGTCAATCTTGATACATAATGGCCGAGTGTAGTTCTTCATGAACTAATCTAATTCTAGGATAACAACAGCTATTACATGAGCTGACACTTAATCCGAGCTTAATAAACTGGATGGTACTTAACATGATGGAAGGAGTGTATTATATTGGTTACTATTGCAGAATCGGATAACGTCACAAGTACGTGACGTTCAAAGTATCGAGGGATCACACGCCTTTGCTAGAAAGCCCATTTGATCGTCTAGAGCTATCGGGTTCCATATCGGTCTGGAACACTGAGCCTAAAGGTTACCGGATGGAAAGCTAAGTTTAGGTTAACCTCTAGCGGCTTAATACTTTTGGATCCTATGAGGTCACACACTTTGGGTCTTTATCGGACTAAGTAAAGAACCTATTGACTCAGTCTATGCTGAGAATATTTGTTTTGTCAAATTCGTTAGAGGAATTATTGATTGGTTGAACTAAATAAAAATTAAAAGGAATAAAGAGGAAATAGGGAAAAATTACAGAGAGCAGAGTAAGGGAAATTTTTCCTTTACGAGTGGGCCTCAAATGAACACGGGATGTTTGGAGTAGGTCATGCATGGCTACCCCACGAGCTAAAGAGCTCGCTGGCTGCTAGAGTATGGGGACAGCCCCCGCGCTAGCGGGTTGTGAGCGGAGGATATTTTTGGACTCGCGCGGTCGTCGCGAGGCGCTGGTCCCGTTGTGAGCACGGGATTTTGTACCAGCTCGCGCGTTCAATGATGACGTCTTTTCGGGAAATTTATCCTCGAATCACACGATTTTCGACCATCCGACGATCTTCATATGGGAATCCTCCTCGGACGTTTTAAATTATTTAACTATATATATATATATATATATATATATATATATATATATATATATATATATATA
>CATIWQ010076942.1:0-28531 GCA_949673415.1 Euphorbia schlechtendalii | reverse complement strand
TATATATATATATATATATATATATATATATGCATTCAAATCATTTTTTCGATAAAAGTATTTTGAGACTGAGTCATGCGCAAAGTACCATAACTGAAAATATACAATAACAATTTATTGGCTGATTAGACAATTTGAGTTTTCATTAAAACTAAAATTTTCTGACCATTAACATTTTTACAACTATTGCTTTGAATTTATATTTGTTGTATCTGGTGTCTTGTGCAGGGGATGGAGGCCTTCATATAAAAATGTTTTGCTTGCTGTCAGAAAAAAGTTGAACATTCCTTGCTCAAGAAAATTGTCAACTGAGGATCTAGAAGCAGAAATTTTCCTCCATTTACTTCAAGATCCTTCCAGGTGCTCTTTCCTAGTAATTGTTAGTTGATTCCTTAATTTCTTGGTTGCAATTCTAATAAAATTCTTCATTTTCTCTTCTCTAAGGAAAACGGCAAATCTTACTTATTTTGAATTATACCTCATTTGTTCAATCTTCAAGTTGCAAATTTTAAAGAGCCATTATTTTTGAGAAATTATAAGTGAATTTTATTAGTTCATTATTGATATTTTTGTGTGTGGATATATAAATCTTTTAATATCAAGTATTGATTAAACTTTGCTATTTCATGTAGTGAAGAATCAGAAACTTTTTCAGACACTTGGGAGTTATCTGAGCTTTCTGAAGACCAAGGTAATCTGGAACTTGGGCTTAGAAAATGGAAAGGACAAGCGCATGCTGCTCTAAAACTTGGTCTGGAGGAGATCCAGTCATCAATTTTGAAGGTTTCCCTATTCTTGACTTGACTTGATTTGTGGACTTTTATGTTTTCGAAGTGATGAGAATTTATCAGTTGCTATATGATTTGTCCCCTTCTAATAATTCTGTTTTGCTCATGTAAATTACTTAAATTTTGATATATATTTGAATAGGGTGGTGGCGTATTTGCATTATCAAAAGCTTATCAACTGGTAATCGACCAACTTTTCTAGTTTATGTGATCTTTGAAGTTTTTTTTTCTTTGGGCCTAAGCTAGATAAATTTTTCTATAGCTAACAAGGAGACTATCAGGGAAAGTGTTTCTGGAAGCTGCCAATTATCAAATTAAAAAGGAAGTCCTCAAAACGGTACATTCTTGACCTCCTTGTTATTGGCCTGACTTTTGGAACATACAGAATGCACTTAGGGCCTGTTTTGTATTGCTTTTCACGCGGCTGTTCAAATAAGTTGCTCTCACAAACTTTTTATAAAACTACATGTTTGGGCTTTGAACTACACATTTTGGTCCCTCATACTATTAATTAGAAACTGTTTGACTTGTTTTTTTCCAAAATAAACTCTGCTACTTATGAGAAAAGCTTGAAAATGGAGCTTTTTAGAAAAGCAGCTTGGGCAAGCATTATTTTGACCCTTTTTGAATAGGAAGGTGTTGCTTCACTTGTTTTTCTTGTTCCTGTTTCTTGCAGATTTTTTTTTCCTCTTATCATTAGTTAATAGTTAATAGGACAGGACAGTATTGCATAGTGTATTGTATTTTTGTGCAAACTTGAGGAAACAATAATTGAAGTGAGCTTGAGCTTTACATGATTTAAGATCTCTGCGAATAGTAATCTAAATCTTGTTTTGCTTTTCCCTCAGTAATGCTTACTTGTTCTGTATTTTGACACATATATTACTTTATTATGATGTAATACTTGTTATATAGCCTGTGAAAGTTATTCATTTTACTTTTTCCTTAGTATTGAATGAGAAAACCTCCTTTATTTTTTTAATAGCATTTATTTAGGGTGAACACTAAATGATGTATCAAGCTAAGAATCTTTGTTGATTAATCCCTGTATTAACGAGTGAGGCTTTGGCTTGTGAATTTGAATGGTACTGAGAGTACTTGCTTTCTGATCTAGGTCCACCGTGTATTTCGTCATATAAATTCACTGTATAATCTATTACTCATAAGTTTGGCTCTACATAGTCGAGCCTTAACAAAATATGCAAAATAGTGGTTAGCCCTTTGCTTGCAGAATATGCTATTGTTCAAGCTTTTGTATTGCACTAAAATATTTTTTCCGTTCATGCTCAGGGTGGAAAATTAGCTGCCGTTAATTTGGAATCCAGGGTAGCTTTTCTTGCTGCAAAACAGGTAATTCCATAAACAATACAAAAAAAAGAAACATTTTTTACCTTTGTTATGAAAACATATTTTGGTTGGTTTTACTCCTGCAACTACCATTTCAAATGTTTTGATTGTACATCTTGTTTACTGATTTTTTAATGAACTGCTAGCATTTCTCTTGTTAACTCTAATTGCCATTTGGTTAATTTAGAGCTCAATTGTGCCACAGTATACTTTTGAGCAATTTATACATAAGCAGAAATACAAGCATGGGAATCTTATTCTTAAGTCAAATAAATAGGCTTCCCCATTCATTTTTTTGGAGATATTTTCTCAGAAAAATACTGCATTAGGTGTTCATATAATGTCACATCCCTGGTCATCAGAATAATGAAGACATACCTAGAAAATGAGTTTCAGCTGTTGACAGGGGAACTTATGTTTGAGGAATTTGACATCATTGTGAACCTTTTAATAGCACGATGGAAAATACCTATTTGCTCATCAATCTCCAATGATAATTTTTTACCATACCATGCAAGCAGCAATGACTGCTATGCCTTTTCTTGTGTAATTTTCCATGCTGCCATCTAGAGAAAAACATATGAAGTTCATAAGCTCATAAACTCTTATACTATTACCCATAGGAGTCAAAAGCGAAGCGAAGCACATCCTCTACGCTTCGGTTGAACACAAAGCGCAAGGGTGCAAAAAGCACACGTTTTGTTGTGGACTATTATGACATGTAATATTTTTAATATTTATTAGTTTTAAGTGGCTATATGTGTATATTTAGTAAATTTTCTAAACCTATAATATTTTGGAAATATTCATAATAGTGCGCTTTTTCATTACTAAGCGATCGCTTGTTTTGCTCTTTGTGTAAAATCGAAGCGAGACCCTAGCGCTTTGAGTGAGCTTTGCGCTCTTGACTATTATGCTCAATGTTGTTAAAAGCGCTACACGCCCCCGAGGCGCTACACATCTAAAATGCCTGAGGCACGAGGCGCCACATAGGCACTCGCCTCATCGAAGTGAGGTGCTACTTGGTTAATAAAATAAATATTTATATATGTAACAGCAAAATCTACTTTAAAAATTCAGAATTAAACAACACAGATTACCGAGTTAAACACAAAACAGAATAAAAGTTCTCAAATTAAAATTAAGCAAATTATTCAAAAGCTAACACTACTCATTTTCATCTAAACTAAGATAATCATCCCCTTCATCTGAACTGAATTTAAATTTTGAACGTAGTAGTAGAGATTTATGTTGTAACAAACTTTTTTTTTCAGTTGATTCTTAAATAGATAAATGAGATTTAAAACTAATTACCTTTCAAATTCTAATTAGGATGCCCAATTATTAAAAAAACCTACTTTCGCTACTTTCCATGTATACTTTATTATTTTAAGTAAAATCTGATAAAAAGATCCTATCCTATTCTAAATCAATTCTAGAAATTAACATTAGTAATTAATTCCCATGTTCGGCCTCTTTTTTCAATTAAGACCTTAATAAAAGCACATTTCCTTTTTTCAATTAATTAAATCCTGATTTAATTCAAATTTACCCGCTCTTCGATGAGGCGCTGAGTCGAGCGCCTCGATACCAAACCTGAGGCGCTCGCTTAGGCATCACCTCTTGATGTCGTGGCGCCTCTTGGTCGGAGAGGCGGTTTTCCTCCGCCTCGCTTATCCTGGGTGCTTAGTCGAGCGCCTCAGCGCCTTTTAACAACACTGATTATGCTATTACCTTTTTAAGAAAAAATTAGTATTTTTTAATGCATTCCAAATGTCATTTCATGTTTAGAAAACTAGTGTTGTCAAAGGTGTTCACTTGGTCAACAAGGCAAGGCAGAATTTTTTGTCGGCACCTCTGACACGCTGAACATGGACAAGAGGGAGGAAAATTTAAATAGGATTGAAAATAGGTCTGAAAGGGGTAATTTGGGTGGTTGAGAGCCCCATAGGTACCACCTTAGTGACTCTACCCATCTTAGCAGAACATCAAGTAGAACTAGTGGCTGTGAAGAGAATAAGAGACGTTTTGGAGGGTAATTTAGTACAAAGTGGAAATTAAGAGGTTAGTTAGTAAGAGAGGTTTGGTAAGTAGAGCTGGTCCAGTGGCGAGGAGAAGGGGAAAGGGGAAGTCTAAACCGCTTGTGCTTAAAGAAGTGGAATATTGATTATATTGCACACGATCTTCTGGCTTTTAAATATTTTTCTTCTATTTATTGTTTCAAACGTAGTTATATTATTTTTGTTTTATTTTTTTCACCATAAGTTGTAATAAAACCTATTGTTAATGCCCTCCTAGGAAGCACGGAAACTCCTAAACATTAACGTTCCCGTTCCCGTTTCTGTGTCGGAAACCTGAAATCACGGTATATTTAGAGTTTCCAGTGTGCGTTTCCACAAAACGGAAACGTTTCCGTGCTACCTAGATGCCCTCAATGCTAATACTATATTATATATCTTTAATCTTTTATGTTGGCAGGGTTTGGCTGGAGCAGCATCAAGATATCTTGGTTTTAGGAGCATGATGACGCTACTTGGTCCAATGTATTAATCTTTTCCCAAACCTGATAATTTCTTGATTTGATTACTTATATATTTGCTTTCTTCTCATTTACAGCTGTTGTTTTGGTTTCATTGAAATTTTAGAAAATCAATTCACCTTGTTCCCTTATCTAAAATACAAGCATATCGAGTTCTATAAAATCTTGTGCCCAAAAATACTTGCGGTTTTCTGCTGGGATTAGATCATCAGACTGAGAAATTTCTTTGAACTTCTTGTAGATAATCAAAACTTGTAATAATCATTTTTAAAGCAAGTGCTTAAAGAATTAACAAGCTTAGATAGTTAGCTTACTCCTTTTAAATACTTTTATGGTACAAACATTCATGAAAAATATCTACTTTCTCTGTTGAAAGTATTTTTACTTGTAGTTTCTTTCTACATTCATGGGTTTGTCATATGCAAAATTTTGAAAACGGAAATAGAAGAAAAGGGGCAGGTGAAGAAAAAAAGAAAACAAAATGAACGTTTCATTTCATTTGTATTGTTTTCTTTTGCAGGTTGTGGGGAACTTTTCTTGCAGATGTTGTAATTCAAATGCTTGGAACTGATTATGCTAGAATCTTGCGTGCAATTTATGCATTTGCTAAGGTAATTTGGTTATTCTTATTTATATATATCCAAGGCATTTATTGTCGCGGTTATGCAAGAATCTGTTTTTTAAAACTGAGTGATACATTTTTTGGTGTTATTAATCAAACAAACTTCCACATAAACGAAGTACATTCATTGTGCATTATTTTCCCTGTAATTGGTGTTTGATTAAATAACCGAAAAGACAAAATTATGATTTTTTTTTTCATTGTCAAGCCATTTGAAATTATTTATTGGCCAACGAGCGAAAAACTTTATTTGTTGGACCACTTCTGCTTACCTTGCATTTTCTCCTTGGCTTAATGCATCATAGGTGCCCGAACTTGTACTAAAATATCTATTGCCTCTCTGAACTTTCAAAGCGATCCTGTGGCTCCCTTATCTTTCACCACATTACCCCCTTTAATGCTACGTGTCACATTCTGGTTGGTTTGACTTTTCAAAGATGTCATTTTTCTGATTTCCTCTCTCCAATCGAAAGATGACATGTGGGATCCAGGAGCGAAGTGGTGCACTTTTTGAAAGTTGAGGGAGCTATGAGATCATATTGAAAGTTCAAAACGTAGTTGTTTTTTTTTTGGGACAAGTTCGGGTACCTACTAATTCAGTAGGCATTTAGATCCCATGCCTTGGTTAGTGATGGCTTACACAGATTCTGTGTTGAAATTCATCTTGTGTCAAATGTAATTTCTATTTCTTAGTTAGGAGCTTCAAATATATTTTTATTTCTAATTAGTTTGTATGATTATTTCTAAATTTGCAGATTCGCATCACCCGAACATATAAGCTTCCCTCAGACACTAGTTGAACGTTTTCCTCTTTGGTAAGGGTGAAAATCTTAGTTTTGTGGTTATTAGCATATTTTCTACTGTCAGAATTGTATTTTTTTGTCAAAATTTATGAATTTAGTTCACACTTAGCAAACTGTTTACTAAAATGTTATTGACAAAGAAGTGCTTAAACATAAATTTCAAACACGTGGTTCTTAATTTACATGCCTTATTTTTCATTTATCTCTCGAACTATTCATGTTGTTAACATACCGCTTTAGAGTGTTATATTCGTCTCATTTTTATTTCCAAACACCATTCATTATGATATTTTGCATTTATATATGTCTTGTAGAAGTATATTAGATGTTTGTTAGAAGTCAAAACATATAATTTAAGCTAGTTAGAAATTAGTTTGATATTGTTATTAGAATTTGTTAGACGTCTAATAGAAGTCATTTTATCTAACGAACACATGTATATTTTAGTGATTGAAACTTATATGATAGATATTTAATAGGAATTTATCAAATATGTTAAATATGTATAGTGGTTAATATAAATAATATTTTAGAATTTTGTTAGGTGTTTATTAGATGAAAGTTATATGTTTGGACTCATTTTAAGACGATAATATGAAATTTTATGGCTTCTAACAAATTTCTAATAGACTTCTACAAATGCGAAATATCTGGATGTCGTTTCGAAAATAAAATTGAGACAACAAAAAATTCTAAAACGGTATGTAAAATATTAACAATTTAAGAGATAAGTGAAAAATATGGCAAAAAAATTAACAAAAAGGATTGTAACATGTGGTGAAAGATATAAATGTTAATATAAAAGCCAAAATAGTATTAGTGTTATTAGGTATTTTTTTTTATTAAAATTAATTGTTTTAAACACTTTTGTGTAAAATGCCTCTTTTTTTTAGCATTTGTGATTATTATTAACTAGAATAATTGAGTTTTTTCTTACCTTGTGCTGTGGTAATGTCATCAAACTATTAAATTTCAACTTTTTAATTATATCTCCTTTCATTTTCCACTATTAAATATTCTAGAACCAATTGTTTATAAGTTCAGAAATTTAGAATCAGCGGTGACCGATGTACTTTTAAAAATGACTTAGTTGTAACATATAAAAAGTTGATTGTTGGGTGAAATTAGCTTGAGTTTCATGAATGACTAAATAGAACATGTAAAAAGTTAACTGTTTGGTGTATCAAATTTAATGAAATAATATTTGATTTTTTAGTCTACTCACAAGTGCTAATATGTTAGTATTAAAGGTAATTATAACCTCCTTAAAATTTGCATTAATACCCTAGTATCTCCTTATGTTTTGTCAATGTAATTTATGCATTCTTATTTTTTGTTCCCATCCAACCATTACATCCTCCAGTTAAATTTATTAATTTTCCATCTATATAACTTTCATTTTGACAAAATTATCCTTGTTCTCTTCCTACTCTATCCCATCCCAACATGTTATTACCTTAATCGCGAAACATGAAACACTCTCACGGGACATTCCAATTAACTCTGAATATTCAAATGGGGACATTTTAAGCACCATACTAGATAAATGGACAACAATTTGACTCTGCTCAATCAAAACCAAATTGATTGCAAAATGACTAGAATACCTAAGCTGGAATTTTCTCGGCAGCAAATTTTGCTTGCTACTTGCAAGAAAATCCAACTTAATATTGTCATTCTCATCTATCACAATACTATAACAAACTTGCCTTGATTACTCACCAACCTCTTCATCTTCCTTCAATTAAATCTCTTTGCGGAGAAGAAAGTATATCTCGGATATTGACAACAACTTGATACTTAACAATCTGCCCAGCAAATTTATTCTCATTTATTACCCTCAAACCTCCAAAGTTGTATTGTCTCCTTGAAGTGTTTCGTATCTTAGAAAAGCCTCCGTTTGAGATCTCAGATTTTGACCCAAAAATACAATGTTCCGACGAAAGGAAAAGGTCGGTTTTCTATAGGAAGATGAAGGGAACCCAACACACCGAGAACATGGATCTAAGCTGTAAATGAAGCCACTTTAGAATTCAAATCTGAGAATAAGAAAAGAATTCACAACAGGGGAACTGAAATTGAAATAAAAATTGAAGGGCGTAACCCAAACTAAATTGAAATTTACAACCAAGCTGAGGTTAGCCGTGGGACGAAAAAATTCTAATTAAAATTTGGAATCAGTATGGAACAATAGAATGGGTGAGAGGATGGGCAATTTTGTCAAAATTGAAATGCCACGTGAGAGATGTTATAATTGGATGTAAACAAAATACAATGAGATGTGAGGAAGTACTAATGTAACAGTGCAAATCTGGGGATTTATAATTATTTACCATATACTTTAAGTATATATCACCATTCTATCATTATATAAATTCATTTTCAATTTATTTTAGTTTCAATACAATTCAAATATAGTTTTATAAGTCAATTGAAATTTTACCATAATTTGCCTGTAAAGCATTACTTGCAAGCTTTTGAATCGGACCAAATTTTGTATTTGAAATGACAATTCCAAACGTTTTCGGAACAAGCGATACATGAAAACCATTGGTAACAGTAATGGCAAAAGGAACTTTGAAATTATCCATCTTGATATTAACTAATTGTATCATGTAATAAGTTATTGTTAAACAATAGGTTTAGCTACTTTTAGAAGCTGTTTTTATTTCCCAAACAATAATTCTAAAAATTGCAACTTATCTCTGTTTTTTTTAAAATAATCTCAATTGATCTTGCATTAAATAAAAAGAAAAATCTTCAACTCACACTGTATATGATTTCAAATTAGAACATTTAGAGATTAGTGGTTCATTCTTAACCACTAAACCATTTACTACTAAATTAAAAGACTCAAATTTTTAAAAGTCAAACATCATACAACTACATAACAAAAAGTATCATTGATATCATACTCCAAAGATACTACTAAGTACTAACTAAATGGATATGGAATAGATGAAATAGTACATATGTTATATGTAATTTTGATGGATTGGGCTATTGAATAAAATTGATTGTTCAAGTGAGTTTCCCTGATTGAAAGAAAACTAGACATTTTGACACATATAATACTTTTTTTTACTTAGAAAACTAATCCTATTAATTAGGATCATAATCAATGATAGCCCTAATCAAAGGTGAATAGGCATAGTGTCATCTCCCCCCTACATGTCGAAGAACCGCCTGCTCTAGCTAATAGGTGAGTAGCTTGGTTCGTAGACCTACAAGCATATATTACTTTTAGACTAGAGAAACACTTCAGAAGTTCTTTACAGTCATTTAAAACAGAACCAATAGGTGCTAAAAATGGAGCTGGACTATTTAGGACATTTACTACGTTTAGGGCGTCCAACTCAAGGATAACTCGATCAACAAGACAACCTTTTAATCAGCTGAGGGCCTCGCGACAACTTAAAGCCTCGGCAAAAAAAGCATCTCCGTTTCCTGTTAGCAATGAAGCGTTGGCAGCCACAAAGTCTCCATTACAATCTATAACAACACATCCATGGCCATAAAAATTTCCCCTTTTAAGTATGCTAGCATCTACGTTGCACTTAATCCAATGCATTGGTGGTTTCCTCCATGAATTTTGTTGCGCCATGCGTGATACACCCTGTGTTACTAATTGTGCTGCACTCCATTCATTCAGAAAGCCATGTCCATGATTGATCACACTTGAAGCCAAAGCAAATCTTCCATTCCACACCTAGTTGTTTCGTCTAGTCCATAATGCCCACAACCACAACCACCAGCTCGTCATATTTGAAATCCTAATTGGCCATCCTTCTCCAAAAATTTCAGCCCAAACCACCATGACAAAAGTAAAGGAAACAATGGCGTGGTAGGCATCGTCAATACTCTCGCGCATACTGGGCAATTCTGATACACTGACACTCTTCTTTTTCGTAATCTACTCATCGTCGGTAGTGAATTTGTCGCTACTTTCCACAAAAATACTGCAACACGGGCTGGTAATTTGAGCTTTAGAATCGAAGTCTATGATTGGTCCATAAAATTGGACGGCAGCGTTGCAAAAGCGGATCGAGCTAGCATGGCATAGTAGCACGATTTCACAGAGAAATTACCGTCATTTTCAAAACGCCAAAAGTGCGAGTCTTGTTCCGGAAACCAAGGTATTGGAAATTTCAATATTTGTCTGACATCATTGTCAACGAACGTAGAGTTTAACAAGTCCATATTCCAATTTCTTCCATCTTGCGTCATTAATAATCTAAAAATCCCGGAACTGGTGATGAGATGATTTTCTGATATTCCTGTGAAGGTAACCAACGATCTCTTTAAATAGAAATTGTCATGCCACACCCCAATTTTGTTTCCCATGCCACATCTCATATCATCTTTCGTTGACATGATGCCTTTCCAAATGAAACTAGCATTTGAGTGGGTGGTTGCCTCAAGTAGATTACATCTTTTTTTCAGAATTTGAGACACTAAAGAATTTGTATTTATGAAGTAGCACATATTTTTAATATTTTAAAAAGCATTAGACGTTAATCGGGCGGTCGAAAATGAATCGGGACTTAGGCGGATTTAGAAGGTAGCCAGTAGGGTTTAGGCACTACTCGTAACTAGACGACTACCCTTAAAATAGTGTCTAGACGGTGAATTTTGAAAAGTGCATATTTTACCGATTGATCCTATAATATAGCATTTATTAATTAGTTAAGTTGGATGTATTGTAGAATAAATTTGGGCCACATCTGTTACAAGCCCATTATGTAACTGAGGCCCGTTATTAGGAATATAAATACTCTCGTTAGTTTAACCTAACCCAATTCTTTACGCTTTGTCGCCGACGCCATTCGGATTTGCTCACAAATCAAAGCTAGTTGATCGAGTTGATTTCTGTTGCGATTTGGTCCTTATTAAATCATGTGAGTTTGCAATCTGTTCTTGAGTGTCTTTACTCTTTGGTTTCCATACTGATTCTTTGGTCTTTTAGTCACTTTCTTCACTTTAAAGTAGCAGCTTCTGTGTAAAGTTGCTAAATCTGTATTTCTCTCTTTCAATTCTACCTCTCATTACTGTCAATTTTGAATTTTGATCCATCTAATGTTGTTTACTGTGTTTGTTCAGATCTGAAATCAACTTGGGAAATAGTTTCGGGTAAGATTAGAGGATTGAAAAAACAGAGGGTTAACAAAGAAACAGAGATCTATTTACTTTAGAAGCTGAACTTGATGAAAAGAAAGAAATATGTGACAGTTCATGTGGATTACAGCCAAGAATGTGTTACAACTGCCAAACATCAAAACGCTTTCTTGTATTCTCAAAATGTAAAACAGAACCATACGATGAGTCGCTCCATTAGAATGTTCACCGCCATCATCAATCCCCGGCGTCTCCACCAACTCCGCACCCTCACTCAGTCCGCTGACGCCGCCAAATCAACCAATAAAGATTCCTACTTTGCCTTAATTCATCACATTACTAACATAGTCCGCCGCGACATTTACCCAGAGCGAACCCTCAATCGTCTGAATCTTCCCGTCACTTCCGAGCTAGTCTTCCGCGTCCTTCGTGCCTGCGCTCATTCCCCCTCCGAATCCCTCCGCTTCTTCACCTGGGCCCGTGCTCACTACACCCCAACCTCCCTCGAATACGAAGAACTCATCAAAACCCTAGCCCGCGCCAAACGCTATTCTTCCATGTGGAAACTAATCACCCAATTGAAACACCAAAACCCCCAATTCAGCATCTCCGTGGACTCCGTGTGCTCCATCATCGAAGCGTACGGGAAACATGGTCTGATCGATCAAGCCGTTGAGGTTTTCAACAAGTGTAAGTGTTTGAACTGTGAACAAAGCATTGACGTTTATAATTCCTTGCTCTTCACCCTTTGTGAAGTTAAAATGTTCCATGGAGCTTATGCTTTGATCAGGAGGATGATTAGGAGAGGCCTGGTCCCTGATAAAAGGACTTATTCCATTCTTGTTAATGGCTGGTGTTGTAGTGGGAAAATGAGAGAGGCACAATCATTTCTGGAGGAAATGAGCGAAAAGGGATTTAATCCTCCTGTGAGAGGGAGGGATTTGCTGATAGAAGGACTGTTAAATGCAGGGCATTTAGAGTCCGCCAAGGAAATGGTTAGGAAGATGACTAAAGAGGGATTTTTACCGGACGTTAATACCTTCAATTGTTTGATAGAAACCATTTCTAAATCCGGGGAGGTAGATTTCTGCGTCGATTTGTATCATAGGGTTTGCAAATTAGGGCTTTGCCCCGATATAAACACTTACAAGATCCTGATTCCGGTCGTTTCGAAGTCGGGAAAGATCGACGAGGCGATTCGGTTATTGCACAACACGATCGAGGAAGGACACAAGCCGTTTCCTGGTTTGTACGCGCCGGTGATCAAAGCAATGTGTAGATTAGGGCAGTTTGATGACGCTTTTTGTTTTTTCAGTGAAATGAAAGTGAAGGGGCACCCTCCTAATAGGCCGGTTTACACGATGTTGATTACGATGTGCGGACGTGGCGGAAAATATGTCGAAGCTGCGAATTATTTGGTCGAGATGACGGAAATGGGTTTGTTGCCGGTATCGAGGTGCTATGATATGGTGACCGATGGGTTGAAAAATTGCGGAAAACATGATCTTGCTAGGAAGATTGAACAGCTGGAAGTGTCGTTTCGTAGTGTTTGAGTTTAGCCATTGATGCGATGCATTTGTAAGATTCTTCTTTTTAAAAACGAATTTGTAGGAAAATGAATATAACAATTGCATTATTGGTATTGATTTTAAGTTGATATCGAGAACAATGGTGCCCTTTAATTTAAACTCTTCTTCCTCCATTTTACCTTCTTCTCAAAAAAATTTCAAACAAGTTCATATAACAAAGTGAAGTATCTAAAGCAGTATATGTATGCTTTAATTTACCTATTCATGTCACATATATTATTACAAAGTGGGAAGACGAAAGACAAACAGAAAAAAGGGAAATTACATTAGAAACCATAATCATAAGAAAAATCAGAGAAGCCAACCATAGCAGAAAGCACCAGAGAAAATATGATGATAACAAGAAGGGCAGAAACAGGATTCTTGAGCAACTTACTGTTAGTGCATAAAGTCCATATCTTCTTACATTATCCCAAAATTCTTCCATTAATGGCCCTTCCGGTCCCATCAATAACTCCCATTAGAAACAGCATCATCCCTATTGATGCTCCTCCTATTGCCACCTTTCTCATGTACCCTTCTTCGTTGCTCTGTTTTATGAGCATTTGATCTTGTTGTGGGGGTTGTTTTGATTGATTTTGGGAATTGGGTTTTGAAATGGATGGTTAAAGATTGGGAATTTGGAGTTGAGATTGGTTAATTTTAATGGGTGGAATTGGGATTTCGCTGTAATTGTCTGCATTTTTTTTGCTTCTCACTCTGTCTTTGGGTTCCTTGAATCTATTCAGGGCAGCAGATTGTGTGTGTGGCTGTTTTTGTTCATATGCTTATCTTATCTATAACCCATAGTATATTTTTTTATTATTTATTTAATTAATATTATGCAAGAATATAATACATTAAAAACAAGGTAGATTTTACGGTGAATATGTCAAAAATAATGGTAAGCTAATCGGTCCACGTGTTTTCAACTATATAATTCAGTTTTTTTACATTAGTATTTATTCTTACTTTTTTTTGTTAAGCAAGATTTTCTAAGAGATCGGTTATTTCATCCCAGGAACTCTTATCTTCACTTTCTGAGAGGCGAACGAATTGTTTTTTTTTTTGTCAATTGTGAAAAAAAATTGAAATAATAACCAAATTGCCTTTCTTTATATATATTATAGAGAAATTATGGTTTTTACCCATACGAAATTTCACTTTAATGAAATACTCATTTTGAAACCATTTTATTTAATTACCCATTTTTAATATTTCTTTTAATAAAATACTCATTTATTAAATTGTTAATACTTTTTAAAGTGTTTTAATTACAATCGTTTATTCCTTTTTAATTACTGTTTATTATGGTAGTTTTTTTTATTTTGTAAGATTCTTCCTTATCAGCAAAGATTGTAAGATTTTTAATTAACATTTATTATGATAATTTTTTAATTAACGTTTATTATGACATTTTTTTAATTACAACCGTTTTCCTTTTTATTAACGTTTATTATGACAGTTTTTTATTTTATAAGATTCTCCCTAATATGGTAATTTTTTAATTAACGTTTATTATAACAGATTTTTAATTACAACAATTTCTTCTTTTTTTATTAACATTTATTATGTTAGTTTTTTATTTTGTAAGATTCTCCCTTACATGACATTTTTTAATTGACGTTTATTATGACAATTTTTTAATTACAACTGTTTCTTCCTTCTTATTAACATTTATTATGGTAGTTTTTTATTTTGTAAGATTCTCCCTTCTCAGCAAAGATTGTTCTTCCTCAATTGAATTCACATTAATCAGTATTTTCTTTCTTGTTAATCATGGTTCTCTGATTCTTCTTTTTTTACATTAAATTGTTTCTAAATGAACTATGCATATTATACAATCACAACCACACAACAGTAGCTAAACTCATATACATTACAAAATGAATTATACACATTATACAATTACAACCATACAACAGTAGCCAAATCCATACACATCAAAATGAATTTTACTCATTATGCAATTACAATCATACAACAGTAGCCAAACCCATACACATCAAAATGAACTATACACATTATACGTGTATAACCATACAACAGTAGTCAAACCTATCCAGTCATACACAGTTTACATTTGAATGTTGTGTCCGGGTGGTGTTTCTTGCAGAATGTCTAGTCCTCATCTTCTTGTTCAAATATGTTATAAATAATAAAAAAATGTAAGCTTCAAACGCATGCAATACAATCTATACAAATTGACGATAAATCCATACAATTAATAACTATAAAGCTATACAAATACATATACATATAAAATTACAACCATACAACAGTAGCCAAACTTATACACATTATCAAAATGAACTATACACATTATACAAACACTACCATACAACAGTAGTCAAACCCATACACATTTTCAAAAACCGTTTTCATAAACCCTAGATTCAAATTCTGATTAAACATCTTAATCGAACCCCAACCATTTAAACCATTAGCTTTCTAAAAAACCATAATTAGAATCAAAATCATGGTCTGAATCTCGATTTTTACCACAATCAATGGGAATCCTAACCATATAAACCAAGCACTTTCCAAAAAATGCCATTTGATGAGATTTAGTACCTAAAAACCCTAAATAGTATAATCTGTCAATGTGAATCTAGTGAATGAGTTTCAAAACCCTGTACACCATATAATATCGAAATAATCTCAAAATAGAAAACTTATTTTATAGAAGAAATCTCCGATTGGTTTCTAATCTCCCGCCATCTTTTATGTTGTTGCTGCAGTTCCTTTTTTCCGATTTAGGGGTTAGGGTGATGATTTTAATGGAGAATCGAGTTCAAGAATGGTGGAACCGATTACAAGATTTCCTATTTTGCAGCTTATCCGTTGTTTGCAGATTTCTTGTTGCAGATTAGTGGAATTGAGTTCAAGATTCCTTGTTCTTAGGTAAATGATGATGGAGAAACGCGGTTGAAAAAGGTTGGAATGGTTTAGAATTGTTTCTATTTTGCAGCTCTTTGTGTTCTATATGGAATGTGTCGCAAATCGTGAGTTAATTAATTAGTGGAGATACGGTGATTAATTAGAGGGAGACATATAAATTTGAAAAAGGGGTATTTTGTTAATTAGTTTATCTAATTGGGGTATTTTATTAAATGCATGGGTGCAAGCATGAAACTGATATCGCATATATGTTATAATTGGAAAACATATAACGTTTCGTATTTTAAATCTTTTCTTTTTTATTCACATTATCTAACGTATTCTTATCAACTTTTATTTAATTATAAAACTTCAATTAATTGTTTTAGAAAATCTTAGTTCTTTAAAAAAGTATTCCATAACAATTGATATTAGAAATTATATCTTTCAATATTGTTTATGTTTAGTTTTAGAAACAACATTTATTTTTTAGAGTAAGTCAAAGTAGCTTATAAACACTTTTTAATTTGAAAACACAATTACAAAGTTGTTTTATTACTTACATTAGTATCGGCTCTGATGGAAATTATAAATAGAAATATTTTTGAATATGGGGATGTTTCTCAAAACTTCTCATTTTCAACTTTTAACTTAAAAGTGTCTTTTAAGGAGATTTTAACTTATAAGTCAGACAATGAAGTGTTTCTGATAACTTTTTTTTAACTTAAAAGTTAAAAATAAGACAGAAGTTAAGGAGGTGTTTCTCAAAACTTCTCAAAAAGTCACTTATGTCTTATAAGTGACTTTTTTAAGAAGTAAGTCTAACTTACTTTTAGCTTCTGTCTTATTTTTAACTTTTAAGTTAAAAAAAAAGTTATCAGAAACATTTCATTATCTGACTTATAAGTTAAAATCTTTTTAAAAGACACTTTTAAGTTAAAAGTTGAAAAGGAGAATTTTTGAGAAATACCCCCTAAAAGTAAATCAGACTTACTTCTTAAAAAAATCACTTATAAGACATAAATGACTTTTTGAGAAGTTTTGAGAAACACCCCCTATGTGCATTTTTTGTACAATATGAAGTAGAGATTGAATCACAAATGAACGAAATGCAATCTATTTGTCACAACTTCGATAAAACTTCTATGAAAATTGATGACCAACATGATTAGGTGGGAACTAAAAGAATAGAATGAATGAAAACCAAATTTCATGAACTCTTAATCTCATATGAAAATAACCTCTAAGTAAATGGAAAATATAAAATTTCACATGGAAAATTTAATTAAGTTTAGAGACTTAAAAATTATTATTAAATTCTTAAACATATTATTTATCAATTTTATTCTATTACCCAGATTTGTTCAGTTTTTTGATTTGATTGATTCACTCATAAGTTTGGCCGATTATATTCTAACAAGCTTGAAAAAGTACAAAAAGAAAAATACTCCATCCGGTACCTAATATTTGTCATTTTAAACTTTAGACTTTGATTCCTAATATTTGTCATTTTAAAATATCAATGCATTTTTTAACAAGATTTTCCTAATTTACCCTTGCATTAATTAGGAAAGATTTATAAGTTGGTAATTAAGAAGAAAGAGAATTTTATTATGAAGTAAAAAGGTTAAAGTAATCATTTTATAGTGCATTGAATGTCTTATTAATTTTGATGAAAATTCTAAAACGATAAATATTAAAAACCAAACATAAAATGCATTAATGCCCCTAAACTTGGCAACCTTGTTGGATGTCACCCCAAACATTAAAAATTTCATTTATCCCCTTAAACTTAACAGAGGTACATTAATTTATACGCTTCAAGCCATGAAATATTATTTATAAAGAAATCCTAGCTACGAACTAAACAAAATCGATCTGGGATCTATGACGAGTGATCTTTAAAAAAAGAGAAAACTCGAATATTAATTTATTTTACGGAAAAACCATAACAGATACAAATTGAGTTTTTTTTGACAGTGAATATAATATCGTTCATTTGTCTGGCAAGAAATTTTAGCAGTGAAAAAGTATGCAGCCGCTAAAAACTGGCAAACTATATTTAATGTAACATATTTAAGCTATAGTTTATCTGTTTACGGAAAGAGTGATAATTAAATTGTTACTTTAATGAGAACCATATCCCAATGTTCACCCATTAATGTACCATTTTTTAAATGAGTCAATCATATACTGATTGATTGTTGATTAAATGTTAGGTTGAATGCTTTGGGAGTCCTTTAAAGTAGTTTTAAACGTCACATTTTTTTTTTTAATTTTAAAAGGTTTCAGTTATTCTCTTAAACTTAATCACATTATCGGAATTTCAGAACCAACAATTGGGGATGAAATGTTCGAAAAATGGGAACAAAATGATCCCATAGTATTTAGTTGGCTGATTCAGAACATCGAGCCCCAAATTGCAGCCAATCTGACCGAATTACCAACCGCAAAATCGCTATGGAGCACTTTGGCTACCACTTACAGTGCCGGAAAAGACAAGCTGCAGACATTCAACCTCCATACAAAGATTAATACGATGAAACAAAATGGAGCAAGCTTAGAAGATTTTTTAATCAACTTACAAGGTGTTTGGGGAGAAATCGATCGACTGGAGCCGAATCCAATGACCTCCGAAAAGGACATTGAATTATATAAATCAGATTAGGCAATAACAGAAAATTTTCCAGTTTCTAAATGGAATCGACCCAAATTTCAACCAAATGAAATGGTAAATTTTAAGACAAGAAAGGTTATCCTCACCGGAAGTCGCGTATGCTACGGTACGCAGGGAGGCAGCAAGGCTAAGTATTCTAGAAATTCCAAATAAAATTTGCAACAAAGGATAGGCGAAGGGATGACCGTAACTACTAGAAATGAAGCAGCCGGTCTCGCAATTCAAAGCCAACGAAGAAACCCAGGAAAGAAAGGGTTTAAAAATGATAAATCCAAACTCAAATGCACTCACTGTGGAGGAACAAAACATACAAGAGAAACGTGTTTTGAGATTCATGGATATCCTGAATGGTGGAGTGAAGGAAACAAGAAATCCGGCAAAGCCTCCACCACCGTGAGCAGCGCCGGAGTAGCTACCAGCAACGGCGGCGGCAGCTTTGGCCGAGAAGAGGGAGAGGCGCACATAGCAGCGATGGCTGGGGATGAAGGCAGCATGGAGAAGGGAGGTAACCTGAATGGAGGGGTTTTATATTCAAACCCTAACCGATTTCAACCCTTAATAACCCTAAATGGCTGCCACTTTAAGCCCAATAGCCACACTCATCCCATTAAAAAACCCCAAATGGACAGTAGCCCTATTCCACCTAACTTTGCCCAAAATCCTCCTATTCTAACACAAAATTGGCCCACCAAAAATAGCCCATCTGCTTTAAAACATAAACCCAATCCATAATTCCCTACCATTTATTCGGCCCATAACCAAATTCACCCATCTGAAAGCCCAAAAACAAAATTATCTCAAGCCTATTCGGCCCATAATACCAAAGGCACATCTTAGATCTTTGATTGTGGGGCAACCGACACTATGACCTATGACCCAAATGACCTTAAATTCCATACCAAACCCTTGAAGAACCCTGTGAAAGCTGCTAATGGAGAAATAATTAGTGTGGAAGGAGCTGGGACAATTGAAATTTCACCAACCTTGAGATTGACCAATTGTCTTTATGTTCCAGCTTTATCACATAAATTATTATCAATTAGTCATGTCACAAAGGAACTCAACTATACTATACTCATGAATCCTTCAATCTGTTTACTACAAGACATCAGGACAGGAATGCTTATTGGGCATGGTACTGAGAGCCAAGGGTTGTATATCGTGGATGAAGTAACTCAACATGGTTTTGTAATGCTTGCACATGGCACTACAGATAGAGAAGCTTGGTTATGGCACAGACGTTTGGGATACCCATCCACCGGTTATCCACACATTTTATTTCCCAAACTTTTTTCTGCTAATAAACCCGTACAATATGATACGTGCATTCTCACAAAAAGTCATCGACAAACCTTTAAAGCTAATAACACACGAGTTGACTCACCTTTCATGTTGATTCATTCTGATGTATGGGGACCCTCACCCATTGTTGGGGGACCTGGATTTCGCTATTTCTTATTATTTATTAATGACTGCACTCGAATGACATGGGTATATTTTTTGAAAACCAAAATTGAGGTCATCCAAAAATTCATCCAATTCTATACTATGATCCAAACCCAATTTCACACAACCATACAAACCTTGAGATCCGACAAAGGGGGGAATTTGTCAATACACATATGCAAACATTCTTTAAAGAAAAAGGATTGATCCACCAAACTACCTGCCCTCACTCTCCAGAACAAAACAGTGTTTTCGAAAGGAAAAATCGAATCCTACTTGAAATGACCCGTGCCCTTATACTTGAATCCAATGTACTAAAAACATTTTGGCCTGAAGCACTCGCAACCTCAGTCTACCTCCTTAACCGTCTTCCCACTAAAATCGTAGAACTTCAAACCCCTGTTGACACCTTAGCCAAATACTTCCAAATACCACAGCCTCTAACCCTCCAACCAAGAATTTTTGGATGCTCAGTCTTTGTTCACATTCCAAAAACCGAACGGACCAAACTTGATCCATGTGCAGAAAAATGTGTCTTTATGAGCTACGGCATCAACTAAAAGGGATACCGGTGTTATAATCCAAAAACCCGATGAGTACATACTACCATGAACTGTAACTTCCTCGAAACAAAATTCTTCTATAGTACCCAATTAAGTAGTCAGGGGGAGATTGAGCCTAGCGACATTCTTAGTTGGTTATCAATATAAAGTGAAGAAACACGAGGAATAGAGAAAGAAAGTACCAACATTGAGGTCACTTCTGAAGCATTAATACAACCTACGGAGCTCAATACCACAAATGTTAATCATCCCAACCTGATGACCGAGGTAAGAGAAACGGACTTGATAATAGTCTTGTAATTTTGAGTAACCACAGTGATCAGGAAGAGATGGTAATAATAGAGGAGCTGCCTCAAGAAGAACCTCAATCATTACCACCCCAAAGAAACAGGGGAATTCCTCCCAATCGATACTCTCCAGAACTAATAAAGCGAGGACCAAGGTACCTTATAGCCAACATTGCAAGGGGGAGCCTAACAAGATGAAATGGATGCTCTTAGAAAAAACAACACATGGAAAAAATGCATCCTACCGCCAGGGAAGAAAGCAGTCGGATGTCGATGGGTGTTCACTATCAAACATAAACCAGAAAGATCTATCAAAATATACAAAGCTCGGTTGGTTGCAAAGGGTTATACTCAAACATACGGCATCGACTACTCAGAAACTTTTTCACTTGTGGATAAAATGGACACTATCAGGTTACTATTCTCCTTGGCGGCAACCAAGGGATGGCCACTACACCAATTCGATGTTAAAAATGCCTTCCTACACGGATAACTAGAAGAGGAAGTGTATATGGAAGCACCACCAGGATTTAAAGAAGGATTTTTAAAAGGGGGGAAGTATGCAGATTGAAGAAATCTCTCTATGGTCTAAAACAATCACCCAGAGCCTAGTTTGGAAGATTCACCATTGCCATGAAGAGATATGAGTACCAACAAAGTAATTCCGCCCGTACCTTGTTCTTGAAACAAAGAGGTGATCTTACAACATGTTTGATAATCTATGTTGATGACATGATCATCATTGGGAATAATGAAGAAGAAATTACCAGTCTTAGGAAGAACCTATTTTCTGAATTCGAAATGAAGGACCTAGGAAGAGTAAAATACTTTCTGGGAATCGAAATACTAAGATCTTCTCAAGGAATCTTCATATGTTAGAAAAAGTATACTCTTGACTTACTTGCAGAAACAGGAATGATTGACTGTAAGCCTGTTGACACTCCAATCGTAGTCAATCACGGTTTGAGAATACTTGAGGAAGGAGAAAACAAGGACAGGGAAAGATATCAATGGTTGGTAGGGAAACTGATATATCTCTCCCACACTTGACTAGATTTCTCATATGCAGTGGGTGTAGTAAGTCAGTTCATGCATCAACCACAGACAATTCACATTGAAGTAGTACAAAGGATCATAAGGTACCTTAAAGGTACAAATGGATATGGGGTGTTATTCCGAAACCATGGTCACTTAGAGATTAATGCATACACGGATGCAGATTGGGCAGGAAATTCAATTGATCGCAGATCTACTTTAGGCTATTTCACTCTGGTAAGAGGTAATCTAGTCACCTGGAGAAGCAAGAAACAAAAGGTGGTAGCATTGTCAAGTGCTGAAGTAGAATTCCGAGGAATCGCCCGAGGCCTTACAGAAGTCCTCTAGATACAAAATTGTTAGTAGAAATCGGCTTTCCACCATCAAAATCCTGTGAGATAATGTGTGACAATCAAGCAGCAATCCGAATCTCGGAGAATCCAGTTCAACATGATAGAACCAAGCACATAGAGGTCAACATACATTTCATCGAAGAAAAGTTGGAAGCCAGAACGATTACACTTCCTTATAAATGATTTGAAGATCAGCTAGCAGACATTCTAACTAAAGCAGTCAATGGGAGGATATTCACCAGAGTACTTGACAAGTTGAGCATTGGTGATCCCACTACTCAGCTTGGGGGGGGGGAGTGTTAGAAAGAAAAGACATATTTGGGATCAGCATTAATCATCATTTCCCAGTCAAAGGCAACAATCACTGTGCATAATTTCAAGATTACAGATTAGGAATAGCATAAATTTCAGTTATTACTTTCCATGTATATACAGATTGTACTAGTATAAAAGGGGACCTTGTATACACTGTTTATCATCAAGAAATACAGATTCAACCTTTTATTTAACTTTCGTATTATTACTTTCCGTCAATATTGATACATGTGAATCAAATATGTAATAAATATACCAGTTCGGTATAGCTCAATTGGTACACCTTTTAAAGTGGAGGTGGGAGATCCTGGGATCGATACCTAGCCTTTTAAAAAATCCAATTTCTTAAAAAAAAAAATAAATATTAATGTGAATTAATACTAAAAAACAGTTACAAAAAAGAAAGTTAAAAATTAACAAACTTTTTTAACTACAAATATGACAATTTTTCAATTGAACATATTTATTTTACTTATAAAACATGAAATAGTAATATATATTTTTAGTGTATATATTAGCTCCAATAGATGGGTGGAGCAAGAAAATAATATAAATAACAAGTTGAATTCAATGGACAATTTCGGCAAGCTCGAACTTACGATGCATAAGGAGGAGGCTAAGATGTCTACTCCAACTAGGTTTGAAAATGGGACCTCAAATCTCCGAATTCGATGGAGACCCGCTCCGATAAGGATGGAGAATCCTTGATAAGAATTCTCCACGGGTAGGGAGTGAAGAATTTTTCTTACCCGAAACGTTAATGGATATGAAGATGGAGAATGTACTCCCCATTCCGATATATCCTCGAACCCGACACTGATATACCTCCACTGAAAAATCCCCAAATATTTCTCGAATTATTCCCGAAACCTCCAAATATTTTCTATATTTTATAAAAATTTAAGTTTATATTATATGAAATATGGATATGAGCTTATTCCTAGGCTTTATTTTTTTATTTTACAAACCTTGCAACCCAAAAGGTTATGTATATAAATGGATGAACAATGTGGCATTAAACCAAATATTGTTGATTTTTAATATTTTAATCTATACTCTTATTTTGAATGTTAAACATTGCATCTTAAGGTTGATGTTTATTTTCTTAGAATTTATTATGTAATGTGATATACTTTTTAAATTATATATCAAGATTTTTTTATAAAAATTTGCCTCATTTGGGCTTACATTAAATGGAAATAAAAATTCCCAACCTACCCGGGATGTGACTCGAACTTGGGACCTCTAGATTTCACAGCTTATGTCTTAACCACCAGGCTAAGACCTCAATCACAAATTATATATCAAAGACTTCAAATTTATTTAGCATTAAACATTGCAACAATTTGATCAAATAATATTTTTAAGTAATGTTTCAAAGTTTTTATTGTATGAAATTTTGAAAATATTCACATACTATTTATCTTAATGTGGAATATCCGATACCCGATAGAGAATACCCGATAAAGAAATGGATGAAAAATTATCCCCGAATGGATATGGATGCGGAGAACATTTTTTTCCCAAAACCTTAATGGATATGGAGATGGGAATGCATTCCCCACCCCATTAAACCCCGTTTTCATCCTTTGCTCCAACCAATTCATCTAAGCAAAATAGTTGGTAAAGTTATATATATATATATATATATATATATATATATATATATATATATATATATATATATATATATATCCACCTACGCGCAGTCGCCCGACTGCGTCTAGCGATTAAACCTCATGGACTAGAGCCCAAGTCCTATCTAGGCCCAATTCCCCGTCTAAATTTCTGGAGACTCCGGCCGCTCGACTAACGCCTAGTACTTTTTAAAACACTAGTATATATAGTTTTTATACTATTTTTATAATTGAGGGGAGGACCTCTTATCCCTATGTACGAGTCCGACCATGCTATATTTAGAGCAAGTTCAACCATTTCTCCCATTTTCCATTTCTCAAATCTCATTTTGCAGGATCTACAATTTTTTTGCTCCAACCATCTTTCCCATTCCTCATTTCATATTCCAATAAAGTAATAATATTTTATTATTATTATATTAATTTCTTTACATCGAATCTATTCTCAATAATAAAAAAAAGTATCAAACACATTAATATAAATAAAAATAAAAATATATATTAATATAATGATCATCCTCCATTTTGGGATATACTATGTGGAGAATGGTTGAACTTGATCATTCCCATATTCATTCCTCATTTTGGAGAATAATTCTTCAAAGTGGGAACCATTGGGCATGCTCTTAACATAATATAATTTAATCTATTGTTCAGGGAAAAGTAAATTGTTACTTTAATGAGATCCTACCCCCATGTTCACCTATTAATGTACTGTAATTTAAATTAGTCAGTCATAAATTGATTGTTGAATAGATTGTAGGTTGAATGTATTGGGAGTACCTTGAAGTAGTTTCTAAATGCACTTTCCAAAATTTTAAAATAATCTCTTGAATTTTTTTAAAAATGTATCAATTGTTCTTACAATATCAAAGTGAGAAGCTGATCGGAAAATAAATAAAAATATATTATTATTTAAAAATCAAACCAATCATGAACTGATGGGTGAATCCGTGATAATTGAAGGTTATTTGAAGATTACTGAACAAAACTATTTTGCAATCACATATAATGCTGGCTACCGTTGTTGACTATCCCCCATTTGCTGGATCTTGTCTCTATATAACATTTTTAATAATGTTCTTACTTTTAGTCAATGGCCAGTATTCAGAATACTATACGTATAAAAATGCATGCTATGCAGTGTTATCATGTTTTTCTTGTTGAAAATTTGTAAATGTTATATTGTCACATCTCCATCCTTAATTTTCTTGTAATTTAATGGTAAAGTGTCAGTTAAATTTCAGTCATCAAATTACAAGGAATCTAATGGTGAAAATCATTTAATGTGACAAAGTATGATAACTTTGGTGTGATAATATAGCATTTTCTAAAATGATGTTATTATGTTAAATGAATGAGAAGGTATTCTCCAAACTTATAGTATGGTAAAGTACTTTTTTTTAAAAACAGCAAGGTAAAGTACTATAAGCCCCTGTTCTCTTCACCTTTAATTTGGTTAAGTTCAGTTCAGTTCAGTTAAGTTCAGTTCAGTTCAGTTCAGTTAAATGAAGTTCAGTTCAGTTCAGGTCCATTAAGTTCAGTTCAATTAAGTTCAGTTAAGTTAAGTTCAGTTAAGTTCAGTTCAGTTAAGATCTATTAAGTTCAATTCAGGTCCATAAATTTTAATTTTAATAATGATTATTCTAATTAATCTTTAATAAAAAATTAATAGTAATAAATAATAAAAAGAAGAACAATTATAAAAATATTAATATATAAAAATAATTATTATTTAATGTAGTTAATATTGATCATAAATATAGTAAAAATAATTTTTATATAGTGATAATTACTAGTGTTATTGATATTATAATAATAATAGTATTAATATAATTATAATATAATAATATTTTTATTTATAATCATAGTATTAATTAATTAGAAAATGTGATGTGGGATAATAAAATAAAAATATTTATTAGTTAAAATAACTATTACGTTTTTGTAATCCAATAATAAGTGATAATTTGAATCCAAACTACAATTTATTATAATAATTATTATTAGTTCACGTGTACTGTAACAATAATTATTATTTGAATAACAAAATTTTAATTAAATGAATTTATGTATTATAACAATTTTTATTATTAATGGTATTAAAATTGTTTTATTAATTATTTTATAAAGGTAGTTATTAATAATATTATTTTTAATGATTATTTATAATTTATTTATTTTATATTTATGGATTTTACTATTATTTTAATAATTAATATATTTATTATTAAGTTCAATTAAGTTCAGGTTTATTAAGTTCAATTAAGTTCAGTTCAGTTCAGTTCAGTTAAGTTCAGTTCGGGTCCATTAAGTTCAGTTAAGTTCAGTTCAGTTAAGTTAAGTTCAGTTTAGGTTTCAAAAGTTGAAGAGAACATGGCCTAAGTAGAAAAATATAATTTCAATTAAAAATTGTTCATCTATCTATATTTTTATTAAATGATTATAATAAAAGGAGTTCAAATCATTCAAGCAAACTACAACAATACCAAAAAAAAGATCTAATGAGTGAGTGATACCCAAAAATGGCATCTTTGTCGATTCCATTTTTCATGGGGTCTTCGAGTTCTTCGAGTTCCTTCGTGCTTTGTTGAGATTCCCGTCGAGTACCTACAAAACAAGGTTTGCCGGGGTTCCGGCGAAGCCCCTTCGATACTTAAGTTAGTTCTTAAGATGGAGGAGAGTGAGTGTGTCTCTTGTGGGAGTTTCAAGTTACCTTTTGGAGGAAATGAGTCTCTCTTTTATAGATGGAAAAGTCATAATGATGGTAGCAAGTAGGCTTAGATATAGGCATAGGCTTAGGGCGGCCTAGCTTAGGAGTAGGCTTAGGGGTATGGGTTGAGGTGTAGGCTTATCTTGATATCAGGAGTCCCCCCCCTTTTCGGTCATTGAGGCTCTTTAGGGCCGAAGCTGGTGATGTTCACATCCATATTGCCAATGAAGTCATTTTGTTTGTTGAGGTCGTGATTTCATGTTGTGCGCCTGCGAGTTTAGTACATGATAGTGCCTAATAACTGCACCGAGGGGATCACTAGGGATCTGACCCTGCGGACTCTGATGCTTAAATTTTAAAATATAAGAGTGCCGAGGGGACCACTAGGGATCGTGGCCTGCAGGCATAAGAGTGCCGAGGGGATCGCTAGGGGTCTGACTCTGCGGGCTGTGCAATGCCTAGGAGATCACTAGAGGTCACGGCCTGCGGGCTATGATGCTTTAATTTCAAAGCATAAAAGCGCCGAGGGGATCACTGGGGATCCGACCCTGCGGGCTGTTGAACTTGCTTTAACTTCAAAGCGGGATAGCGCTGAGGGGATCTCGTTGATCTGACCTTGCGGGCTGTTAAACTTGCTTTAATTTCCGTTAGGGAGGAATGTCTCGCCTTCCACCTTGGAAGTGGCCGGATGCTTGCTTTGGCCATTGAGGAGATTTTATGGCTCCCTCCATGAACTTGAAATTGAATTTAACTAGACAAAGAAATGAGGTTTTGGTTAAGTAAATCTTCACATGATGAACTCCATCAGTGGATGGTAAAAGTAAGATATATCCGTTGGACGTCATATCCGCCATTCCATTGTTTCGACATTTCCCCATGTGATCTGCGACTTCTGGCATGATGGAGTGAGGCTTTACGCAACGACGCTTGTGGTGGCTAAGGCTCTTATGGCCGAAGCTAGCTGGGGCTGAAGCTGGAGCCGAAGCTTGCACCGGTCAAAATTCATTGCCCGAGCTTTTGGAGACGCCAAAGCTTATTTAGGACAATATCGAGCGGACCTCATGTGATTTGCGACTGTTGGCATGATGAAGTGAATACTTATACAACTTTGTCAATTTGTTGGCTCGTGGCTTATTCGTGAAAGAAAACAAAGATAGGTGCGTAAGGTACCTTGTATTTGCACCACTTAGAAACATAAAGAGTGAAACAGCGTTGATCATTGAGTGAGAATAAGATCTCAAACCTTGTTATTCATCATCAAAATAAATTCATTCCAACTAAGCAATACTGATGATGCTTTGTGATAAGATACAATTAATCAAGCTGAGAAACTAATTACATTTAGTTACTCCTACATTTTGGTCATAATTAAAACATTTTCAATTTGAAATCATGTCTTAAACGGGTGATGGAAAAATTATACTTATGTTACAAATGGCCAAATAAGTACCATATAATGCTGCATTTCTATGTGTTGTCCCATTTAGGGGGTTGCTGAGTAATAAGTTAGGTCCAAATTGCAAATAGGCTTAGGTATATTAATTAGACATGCCTATTATTCTCAATTCTTTATATACCGGGCATCAGCGGTACACCCAGTTTTCAACCAATGGTTTCAATCAATAATATATACTAAAAACAATGGCAGAGGTGAATGACTAACCAGCAGTGAAAAACAATGGCAGAGGTGACTTGAGTGTAGAGGGGCTGAAGCTTGCAATGGCCGAAGCTTGAATTATTAAGGTCGATGGAGCTGCCACAGCCGGAGCAGTTGTAGCCGAGGCTGCAGTGGCGCCGAAGCTTGAATGGATACCACCGAAGGTGCGGAAACGCCGAAGCTTGA